>JBBBDQ010000387.1:4652500-4762500 GCA_037127315.1 Ascarosepion bandense | reverse complement strand
AGAATATTTATAGAGAATATTTATAGGGAATATTTATAGAGAATATTTATAGGGAATATTTATAGGGAATATTTATAGGGAAGGGAATATTTATAGGGAAAATATTTATAGGGAATATTTATAGGGAGAATATTTATAGGGAATATTTATAGGGAATATTTATAGGGAAGGGAATATTTATAGGGAATATTTATAGGGAATATTTATAGGGAAGGGAATATTTATAGCGCTCGAATCCTGAAGTAGCGAAAGACAAAAGATGTACAGGGTTCAGTTGGTAATTTGTCGCCATTTTATATTTTTAATTTGTCGCATGCGCGCTGGTTCTTTTATTTTGACGACTACAAAGAGTAGTATAGTCAGTTGGGCACGGCATCGTCAATGAGAAAAAGAGCAGGAATACTACTTAGTATTTGAAGCTCTAATATGAACACTGGAAAGTATTTAGGTGTCAATTTAAGTATAATGCAGAAAATTTGGAAAGAGTTGGATGAGTCTAATGGTGATTACGAGGGCATGGCATGACGGAATACTCACACTGGCCGTTCTGATAAGAAAAGAACGAATTTGTTGGCGAGGGCCTCAGATGCAACACGGAGACCTACATCAAGTGTTATGTAGAAGCTATACTGTCACGGGTCAAGACGGTGGCTGCTGGAAAACTCTATGTCTGGCAACAGGATTCTGCACCATGCCACACAAGCAAGAGAACCCAGTCATGGCTGTCAGACAATTTCTGCGTCCACATCATCCCTTACATCTGACCACTGACCTCCAAGGACTGAACACACCTTGCTTATTATGTGTGGATCGCATTTGAGCGACAGTCCAACAAAACTCCTTGTAACGACAAAGATGAAATGAACACAAGGATTATGGCAGCAGGCACCAATTTAAGCAATTGAGGTGAATGATGATTTTATTGAATAAATTAATTCTTTATTTCAAGACATGTTTATGTAATTTTGTTAAATGTATTGCTAAAATAAGATGTAAGCGTTATTTCCATTTTTTCATCATCCATCATACCCTGAATATTGGAACCAAAATTCGCATTTAAATTTCTTACCGTGTTTCAATAGCCACCCTTCATTTTTTCTTCAGTTCATGTAAGTTAGTTGTTTACTGTGACTTGACCCAAAAAGTTGTGAGTTTAATAACAGGCTACAGCAGTGGTAAACAAGTAACCTTTAGGGTTAGAGGGAGATAATTCACGACTTCCAGAAAAGGCATTAGGTAAGGAATGAAGTTCATATACCCCAGTAATTGTAATAAAAGGTTCGGTTCGAAATTCCTAGCAACTGAAGAAGATCGTACAACGGCCAAACGAATAATGTAAATACTGAAAGGTTGATATTTATTATGAAGTTTTTTTTTTGTGTGTAGAGCCAAGTACTCATAACAGCGGTGAATTAAACGCAAGTAATTTGTAAAACAGTTTGATCCTTCATACATATTTTTAATTATCTTTAAATATCATTACTAATTAAAAATAAACTATTCAGAACTATGGTGATTTTCTAAGCGTAGCTTAGGTGTGGTACAAGGCCTAAAGTATGGGGTGCCAGTGAGAATCGAACTCACTACTCAGCTGTAATAGGTTCTAGCGAGAAAAGCTTGCAAACCATTACACGACATCGATGTTCCCAAACTATTCAAAACTCTGTACCGATAACCAAAATTAAGCGAGACTAATGAGATGGATAGTTTTTTTTTGTTTTTTTTGCAACAAAATCCTTTATTCGAGAAGAAACTTTAGGAATAGCTCCACAATGATCGTGTTCGGGAGTTTTGATTTTTTATCTGTATTTTGATTTGATTCCTAACAACAATGAAAATGTTGACTCCCAAAGTCATGTTGATGGAAATAACAACAGTGCTCAAATAGCAGGTTTAGCAATCTGGCTCAGGCGATTATGTAGTGTCACTCACCACAGTCTCAGGTTAGTATACATATCCCAGACGTTATAGTTCAGGTCCAGTACGGGTACAGATTATGGCAGCACAAAGTTTCATAACAGTGAAAATTCACCCAACTCTTAATAAAAAAGGAAATTACCTAAAAAAAAAAAAAAAAAAAATTTGAAACTCACTTGAAGTGAGCTGAATGTGTCAGTCGGAAAATTTAGAGTGGAATCGATAAGATTGCTTTGAAAAAAGAAAAAAAAAACGAAAAAACAACAAATTTAAAGGTTGTAGTAGTCTCTTTCAGGTCCCCCGGGTTTTCTGTATGAATTTCATATCGAGAACCAAAAATTAATTAAAAGCTTTGCTTACTAAAATGGGGATAGCGAAAAAAAGTACCTTGGGCAATCTGGATGGTGATATATTGGACAGTAGTGGTTATTCTTTTAGAGTCAATGTAACCCATGAAGAGTACAAAATGTTCCACTGGGTGTACATGCATCCTAGTTTGGAAACCACTGTCCTAAACAATCAAGTTCTATTGTGGTGATACCGACCGAGCAAAAGCGATGGACCGGATGTTAGCGCTTTCACGAATAAAAAGAAAATGACCAAAAGTCGTCGTTGCGCATCCGGGTCCGCGCAGATGTTCCGGTTGAAAAATAAAAAAATAATCAAATATTAAATTTCCATTTCGCGAGCCTGCGCGATTTTTATTTATCAGCCAATGGGAAGCCCAGAATCAAATACATGTATGAAATCCCAAACGAGCTGCTGTGATCCACAAAGATATAAAAAGCGAAGACAGACAGACCCCAGCAGGCAGACCTCAAGGAGAAGAGTGTAATCAATATCCCCTTGACCTAAGTCAAGTGGCTACTACGCTTGGCTCTTTCCTTCTCCCCTGTCTCAAAACTACATACTAACCTAACGAGTGACTACATAAAAGACATTCCTCATTGACACGGTCCCCACATTCCTAAGCCTGAAATATCTTTCAGCTTATTATTTGCCTTGAACATTTTAGCATCTGTTGGACCTATATTCAAGTATTACTTTAATTGTAAAAACATTAATTGATATGTGTATATACAAAAATGTTATTTTTCAACTCAATTTGCTTTTCTTGATTTTATAATCATTTTATGACTTATAGGGGGTTATCTATAACAAGGCCAAATTCCGTTAACCTGCAACAATATACAATTACCCTTCTATAGAACAGACTCCCACTACAAAGGGGATATCAATAAGCAAGTCCCGATATTATCACTCAAATCGAATGTAAATATTCACCAATTGTGAGGGGAAAAATCAGCTTCATTTTCGAGCATTATGTTGAATTTAAACAACTTTTCTTTTACGCCCGGACTGAAATAAAATAGAGCTTTATATAAAGAGGTTAAAATTAAACAGTCATATATTGTAAACACGGGTTTCGTTCAATTGTTTTTTTCAACAACCGATGACAACATCCTCAATGGATATCAGGGAAAAAATGAAAAAGACAATGAATGAATTAAAATCGTATCGTATTTCCGCCCGTCTTCAGACCGTATTCTTTGTAGAAAATCCTTTTGGTTGACAATAGAAACTTTGGATTACTCACGTAAAAAAAAAAATAAAAATAAAAAATATATCTGAAAAAATATCAAACAGATTAATAAAGATGAATAGAAAAAAGATGTGTGTTGTGGTACATTGGATATTGTCTCGGAAGGTGAAATCGAAAGGCCGAGTTAGAATTCCAATTGAATTCGTTGCATTCACTTTCGCGCAAATATCCTTAGGAAAGGTATTAATCCGGCTCTTCTCAACCTAGCAATGCGATGAATACCAAGACAGATTAGGTTCTGTAGCAACTAGTCTAACGAAGAAAGAAATGGTAATTTACTGCAGGAAAATCTGTATCACTTATGGCACTTGATTGATCTGGATAAAAGAATTGAACAGGAGGACAGACTGGGTTCTTTAGCCTTCGTTGTCAACCAGTCTACCTCAGAAAATAATGGAAAGAGACATGATCGCCCAACGTGTATCACTTATGGCACTTGATTGATCTGGATAAAAGAATTGAATAGCAGGACAGATTGGGTTATATAGCCTTCGTTGTAAAACAGTCTACCGCAGAAAATATTGAAAGAGACATGATCGCCTAAGCGTGTATCACTTATGGCACTTTACTGACTGATCTGAAGAAAAGAATTGAAGAGTTGGACAGACTGGGTTCTATAGCCTTCGTTGTCAACCAGTCTACCGCAGAAAGTAATGGAAAGAGACATGATCGCCCAAGCGTGTATACCGTATGGCACTTAAATGACTGATCTGGATAAAAGAATTTAACAGCAGGACAGATTGGGTTCTATAGCCTTCGTTGTCAACCAGTCTACCACAGAAAGTAATGTTAACCTACTTTAGTAAAATCCTTCTGCCCAATCAGCCATAGACTGAAAATGGATTTCATCAGGGCAAACTGACTGAAATAAAACAGATATATCTCGACCATTTTATCTTTATTTTAATTCAGGGCGCACTTGAAGAATAACTAAAACTCTAGGGCGTACTTTAAATTTTCCAATATATATATATATATATATATATATATATATACATGTATATATATATACAATGCATATATATATATATATATATATATATATATATAACACAAATATATATATAATACATATATATATAATACATTCATGCATACATATATATATATATATATATATATATATATATATATATATATAAGAAAAACTACTAAAAAGTTGTAAGTTAAAAATGTATTTTTGACAGTATTTATTTATTTCTGTTATATATATATATATATATATATAATAATAATAATAATAATAGAAATAAATAAATACTGTCAAAAAATACATTTTTAACTTGCAACTTTTTAGTAGTTTTTCCTATACATATTAAGACAGTATACGTGGATTATCATTATGATATATATATATATATATATATATATATATATTACCTCCACACCACCTACCCTGCTAACAGTAGGGTCAGGCCACATACCTCCCACTACCAAGGAAGAATTACTACAAACTCCTTCCCCTAACGCAACCTAACCCAACCCAACTCAATGAAAACCAATACATCCCAACGCCTTCCTTTACCAAGACTAACCTCTGGGCTTAGAATTTTCTTCATTCTCTGTTTAGAAGGCGTCGAAGAATGCATGCCTTAAAATGTCTTGTGGAAAATAGCTATTTTCCCCCTCAGTTTTAACTGAATTTACCGATAAATAAAGATATATATATATATATATATCCATGAATTTACCGATAAATAAAGATATATATATATATATATATATATATATATATATATATATATCCATGAATTTACCTGATATATATATATATATATATATATATATGCGAAAATTTTCTAAAGATATTAATTGTGTAAATAACTTCATTCATTTGTGAATAAGTCCTGAAAGTTTCATTAGTCAGATAGCAGATTTTTTGCAAGAATTTCCAAATGAATGTGTCTTTCAACGCCAAAAAACGACTTGCATAATATTACGTTTGCCGTAGTCGTAAACTCTAGAAAACATAATGTGAGTCGGTGACAAAAAAAAAAAAAAAAAATTAAGCGAAATTTTGAACGTGTTTTTTAAATAATGACAACAAACTTTGAACTTTCTTCTTAATCTAAATCTAAACATATTTATGAATGGAACTTTGTGTGTGTGTGTGTGTGTGTGTGTGTGTATCCGTTACCTATAGACTCCGAAACGGCTGAACCGATTTTCTTGAAAATGTACACAGTTGTACTATAAGCGTCTGCGAGTGTTCTTAGCTAGGTTTTGTGTCGAGGTACCATCGATAAATATCGATAATCGAAAAAATCGGGTTATAGAAAGAGTGGTCCCATTTTAATCAAATTGGATACACTCATAGACAAAGACATAAGAAATGAGATACAGAAGTTTCAATGATGCAGTTCTTACAATAGTGCAGAAAATCGATTATATATATATATATATATATATATATATATATATATATATATATATAAGGCAAGATGTTTGTGCGTGTGTCTGTTTATCTGTCTGTATGTCCTTTATACAAATCCACAATTTTTATCCGATTCTCACCAAACTTCACACACATATTCTTTAGGCTGAATCTGAGCTCCAGGACCATGGATTAATTTTAAAGCTTTCATTACACCCGAGCAACGCTGGGCTATACTGCTAGTAACAACAAAAAAATTTTCATGATGAAACTGTGTTTTAGTTACGTTGAAGTTTTTTAATATCATGCTATGTTTTTTTTTTTTTTTTGGCGAATGTGGTGCAGTGGATATTGCCTCGGAACGAGAAATTGGGAAGCCGAGTTCGAATTCCAGTTGAATCACTTGCATTCACTTACGCACAAATACCCTGGGAAAGGTATTAATCCGTTTTTTCCCTCCAGTTATAGGTTAAATAATAGGACAGATTGGGTTCTATAGCCTTGCTCGGCAACCAGCCTACCGCAGAAAGCAATGGCAACCTACTGCGGGATAAACTTCTGCCCAGTCAGTCATTTCTCTTTCGAGACATGATCGCCCAAGCGTGTATCATGGATGGCACTTAATTGACTGACTGAATATAATAGTTGAAAACATTATTAAGGCTTCTACTGGGCACAAAGTGGGTGATCAGTTTTATATTGTTATGAAGTAATAAACTGATCCCCCACTAATTACTACTTAATAATATAATACATCTCTTCCCTCTCTAGCTATGAGTCAAATAAGAGGATAGATTGGGTTCTATAGCCTTGGTCGGCAACCAGTCTACCGCAGAAACCAATGGCAACCTACTGCGGGAAAATCTTCTGCACAGTCTGTCATGTCTCTTTCAAGACATGATCGCCTAAGAGTGTATCACGCATGGCACTTAACTGACTGACTGATTGGATGTACCTAAAATCTTAATATGTTAACCGTGCATTAACTTCAAAACTATGACGGCAAAATATTTGAGAGTGTTATTAGCTGTTTCTTCAAAGTTTAGTGTGACATGGGGGAAATTTTCGATCTCCTTGATTCCTACCTCTCTCTTACCATTTCTTCATCATCCCCTCTATCATTTTTTCTTTTCCCTCTTTCTTCTCCTCTCACTGTAACCCCTGCGCACCAGTCGGCTTTAGTCACATTCACAACGCCGTAAAGTTGGGCTTTTTTTTTACAAACACTTTCAGGGTAATTCTACGGATGATCTCTTCGCTACGCTACCTAAACTTTATGAATTTAAGCGCATGTGCGTTGTGGTCCAGTGGATATCGGCTCGGAACGAGAAGCCGGGGAGCCGAGTTCGAATTCCAGTTGAATCCATTGTATTCATTTACGCGCAAATACCCTTGAGAAAGGTATTAATCCGTCTCTTCCTTCCAGTTATGGGTTAAATAACAGGACAGATTGGGTTCTATAGCCTTGGTCGGCAACTAGTCTACCGCAGAAAGCAAAGGCAACCTACTGCAGGATAATCTTCTGCCCAGTCAAGAGACATGATCGCCCAAGCGTGTATTACGTATGGCACTTTAACTGACTGACTAGACTAGATGTACGTTGTGGTGCAGTGGATATCGGCTCTGAACGAGAAATCGGGAAGCCGAGTTCGAATTTCAGTTGATATTTATTGCATTCACTTACGCGCAAATACCCTTGGGAAATGTATTAATCTGTCTCTTCCTTCCAGTTATGGGTTAAATAACAGGATAGATTGAGTTCTGTAGGCTTGGCTGGCAACCATTCAACCACAGAAAGCAATAGCAACCTACTAATCTTCTGCACAGTCAGTCATGTCTCTTTCGAGACATGATCGCCCAAGCGTTTTTCACGTATGGCACTTAACTGACTGACTGACTAGACTAGATGTACGTTGTGGTACTGTGGATATCGACTCAGAACGAGAAATCGAAGAGCCGCGTTCGAATTCCAGTTGGATTCCTTGTATTCGCAAATTCCCTTCAGAGAGGTACTAATCCGTTTCTTCCCTCCATTTATCGGTTAAATAACAGGACAAATTGGGTTCTATAGCCTTGGAATGTAATGGCAACCTACTGCGGGATAATCTTCTGCCCAGTCAGTCATGTCCCTTTCGAGACATGATCGCCCAAACGTATATCACGTATAGCACTTAACTAACTCACTGAATATAATAGTTGAAGACATGATTAAGGCTTCTACTGGGCATAAAGTGGGAGATTGGTTTTATATTGTTATGAAGTAATAAACTGACCCCCCACTAATTACTACTTAATAATATAATACATTTCTTCCCCCTCTAGTTATGAGTCAAATAACAGGACAGGTTGGGTTCTTTAGACTTAGTTGGCAACCAGTCTACCGCAGAAAGCAATGGCAACCTACTGCGGGATAATCTTCTGCTCAGTCATGTCTCTTTCGCGACATGATCACCCAAAGTGTTTATCACGTATGGCACTTAACTGACTGACTGAATATAATAATCGAAAACATGATTAAGGCTTTTACTGGGCATAAAGTGGGGGATCATTTTTATATTGTTATGAAGTAATAAACTGATCCCCCACTAATTACTACTTAATAATATAATACATTTCTTCCCCCTCTAGTTATGGGTCAAATAACAGGACAGGTTGGGTTCTATAGCCTTGGCTGGCAACCAGTCTACCGCAGAATGTCATGGCAACCTACTGCGGAATAATCTACTGCCCAGTCATTCATGTCTCGAAAGAGACATGATCGCCCAAGCGTGTATCACGTATGGCACTTGACTGACTACACTGACGTCTAGATCTTTTCAATCTACTGTTGAGCTGGTTAGATGTAGTCGTGAGTTCTATGCTAACAGTCTCTTTTTTATTTTTTTGTGCTTCTTGCTTGTGGAACTTCTTTCCAGTCAAATGTAAATGCAATGTCAATCACAATCTACTGTCCTCCTATTTTCTTTTGTTCTCATTAGTGATGTTTGTGTCCCACTTTTATCGCAATAACCAAAATATATATATATATATATATATATATATATATATATATATATATATATATAACGGTCATGTCACGTTGGATACAGCGGTTCCCGCTCGATCACCGAAGTTGAGCCTGGACAGTACTTAGGTGGGCGACCACTTGAGAATACCAGGTGCTGTTAGCACTCACGGATGTGCGGTGGATGACGGCTTGGAGGGGGAAATCGGTGAGCCGAGTTCCAATTTCAGTCGAGCACGCTGCATTTACTTGCGCACTGGTACCCTTGGGAAAGGTATTAATCCGTTCGTTCCCTCCAATTATGGGTTAAATAATTGAGGTCTGCTGTTCGTGCGATCTGTGGCAGTCATCTGCACCAATTGTTTGTTATCAGCAGTTCCAAGAAGTGTGGATGGTACTACACAATGCCTTCACCACTATAAACAAATCTCTGTGTGGTTGTCTTGCTGGAAAAAGGTTGGACCCTCATACGTTGAACGCGACAGGAGAATCCATTACATATATAATGAGATAAGAAATGAACAGGAAACGTTTGAAATTCATCCTTCATTGTTGCCCAAATATATATATATATATATATATTGTGTATTTGCCCAAATATATATATATATATGCCCAAATATATATATATATATATATATATATATATATATATATATATATATATATATTGTGTATTTGGGCAACAATCTCTCTTTTATACAGGTTTCATAAAGAATAACTGAAAAGATATTATCATAAAGTTTTTTATATAATTTTTCATGTGTTCGTATTTTTATTCTTTTTGGAACTCAAATTATGCAAGAACTGTCGAAAGTTTTTGTACTTTCGTGAGCTTTCGACTATACTTTTAGCCATTATCAAGAATTAATTTTGTTTTATTTGTAAATAAACACGTGTAAAGTTTATTACATGTTGTGTATGTTAACTTATCATTACCCACTTTTTGATCATAATTAAATTAAACCAGTATACATTTATATTAAAATACATACATATTGTATAATGTAAAGATTTTGAATATTTTTCATTTAGAAAACAGATATTTATGCAACTAAGGTTGCGTAAATAACTGGCTTCGAAATGATATACGAGGGTCATTCAATAAATAAGGTGAGTTTTTCGGTATAAGGACATCTACGAGGGTCATTCAATAAATAAGGTGAATTTTTCGGTATAAGGACATCTACGAGGGTCATTCAATAAATAAGGTGAGTTTTTCGGTATAAGGACATCTACGAGGGTCATTCAATAAATAAAGTGAGTTTTTCCGTATAAGGACATCTACGAGGGTCATTCAATAAATAAGGTGAATTTTTCGGTATAAGGACATCTACGAGGGTCATTCAATAAATAAGGTGAATTTTTCGGTATTAGGACTTCTACGAGGGTCATTCAATAAATAAGGTGAATTTTTCGGTATAAGAACTTCTACGAGGGTCATTCAATAAATAAGGTAATTTTTTCGGTATAAGTACTTCTAATACAGATAGAAGCTTACCTTTTTTCTTTTTTTTTTCAACATAGTCTCCCGGCAGTGTAACACACTTTTCCCATCTGTGCACAAGTTTCCGTATTCTTTCAACGTAAAAATCTTTGGACTAAAGTCTCAGCCAAATGCTCACAGCACTTTTGACTTCATCGTCACTTTCAAACTTCGTGCCTCTTGTGACCGCTTTCAAGGGGCCAAACAGGTGAAAGTCTGAAGGAGTAAGGTCTGGGCTGTAAGAGAGACACTGTTGGGACAACTCGACCCTCTTTGTTTATGCTGTGCAGTAAGCATCATTGGCAGCCACCGGCAGTTGACTTCGAGTAGGTAAGATCATCATGGACAATTTTGTGTGCTGTCCCAACAGATAGGCTCAAAGTCCTTGAAATGTAATCCACTGTCACCCTTCTGTAAGACTGAATGAAGTCATTGACTGATTCGATTACCTCAGAAGACCTCACTTCTGTAGGCCTCCGAGGCCTATCTTTATCCTCAACACTGCTCCGTCCTTCTTTAAACAATTTAGTGCACTTGTAGACATTTTTTTGGCTGAAACATGTGACACCATACAGAGTTGACATTCTCCTATGAATTTATTTCAACTGGTTTGCACCATTCAGCAACTAAAAACTTGAGAACTGATCGCTGTTCAATCCTGGAGCATGCTTCTTGGTCGGCCTTCTTTGTTAATCTTCAAAACTGTCAAAGTTATTTTTCAATTTGCAAAAAAAATTAAATCCCTTTGAAAAAGAAGTAAAGGAAAATAATTTAAAAAAACTTTTATCTGCATTAGAAGTCCTTATACCGAAAAATTCACCTTATTTATTAAATGACCCTCGCATATATATATATATATATATATATATATATATATATATATATATATATATAGTTTTTGTGCAAAAAATTTTTCACCTTGATATAGAGCACTTTCCCTTTCCGATAAAAAAAAAAATATAATTGCCAAAAGCCCAAAGATTATTTAACCAGTAAAACTACTGAGAAAATGACAATCATGGCGTCAGACATTATTATGACTCAATACTCTCTCTCTCTCTCACTCTCTCTCTCTCTCTCTCTCTCTATATATATATATATATATATATATAGATATATATATATATACCAGTTGAAATAAATTCATAGAATATCTCTATTATAATCAATACATAAACTAATCGCTGCGCTTTATCCATCAATTATAGCGAATTGTACCAACATTATTTGCTCTTTGTCAAAAAACTGACAACACCACCGTATGAATTCTAATCTCTGTACTTGTTATTATGGTGACTGGTTAAGTGAAACCAAACATATAGATATGAAAAACAAACTCATTAATAGTTAATATATTAATTTTCTCTCATAATATTCCCATAATTTTCATCAACCTTTTCGAAAAATTCAATAGAAATGTAAATCTGTTCGTTGATATTATTATTATTTTATGGCACAACTAGCAGTATAGCCCAGCGTTGCTCGGGTGTAATGAAAGCTTTAAAACTAATCCATGATCCTGGGGCTCAGACTCTTTGGACGTTGGTACGAAATACTAAAAAGCAATAGTTGTTTCCAGTTAAAGCGAAACCGTAGACTGAAAGAAAAATGAATGGATGTAAGTCAAATCTTGATTTCTTGGTATCGATATCAAATATGTTTTTTTCGTCGTAAACTGAATTTTGAAAGCTAAATAAATCCTCTGAGTAAATGGTGTCATGGCTGAGACTAAGAACTACAATTTTACCTACTTAAAGCCAAACTCGAACCAAAAACTAAAATAAAAGGGCTGAAAAAATACAGACATACAGGCAGATAAACAGACACACACACACAAACATCTTGTCTTTTATATATATATCTATATATATATATATATATATATATATATATATATATATATATACACACATTATCGATTTTCTGCACTATAATAAGAGCTGAAACCTTGAAAAATCTGAATATCGTTTCTTATGTCTTTGCCTATGAGTGTATCAAATTTGATTAAAATCTTACCACTCCTTCTATTACCTGATTTTTTCGATTATCGATTTTCTATATTTATCGGGGGTACATCGACACAAAACCTAGCTAAGAACACTCGCATACGCTTATAGTACAACTCTGTAAATTTTCAAGAATATCGGTTCAGCCGTTTCGGAGTCTATAGGTAACGGAGACACACATATACACACAAAGTTCTATTTATAAATAAGTTTAGATGCATCAGTCTATGTTATTTCAAATTCGACAACAATTATTATAAACACAAATTTAGACTTTTTAATAACCAACTTAATTGCTGGGTCAGTCAGTCCGTTAATTGCCGTACGTGATATACACTGGGCAGAAGTTTATCCCGCAGTAGGTTGTCATTACTTTCTGCGGTAGACTGGTTGCCAGCGAAGGCTATAGAATCCAATCTGTCCTGTTATTTATCCCATAACTGGAGTGAAGAGACAGATTAATACCTTTCCCAAAGGTATTTGCGCGTGAGTGAATAGAATGAATTCAAATGGAATTCGAACTCGTCTCTCCGATTTCTTGTTCCGAGCCGATATCCACTGCCCCACAACGCACATCCTTGAGAATTTTTTATCGTATCACCCCGAGCAAGGCAGGAACGCCACTGATGTGCAGCTGGCTACATAAGAGTAAAAAAAATTAGGTAGGAGGAAATTAAAGTGAAAGACGAACCAGTTAAAGATAGGAATACAGATGTGATGACAGTTGCAAAGGTGAAGAGAAAGAAAAAGATAAACATGGTGTTGTAGAAAGAACTAGAGTCAGGTGGTTAAAAGATGGGTATTGACATTGCATTTACATTCCTGGAGGTTGTAATCGTCAGGAAAGCAAGAATATAGAAGCGAGAAATGGGGGAAAAAATCTGCAGAAGTAGAATTGTCGTCTGCATTTAATTGATCTAACTGTGAATGGGTGGGACCCAGATGCCAGTCTGGTTGCACGAGTAAACACCTGTTGCAGGGGAACTGGTGACTAAAGTTCGTTGGAGCAGAAGCCAGAAAAATATTTATAGCACACACAGATGGAAGCCTTATCCCGTCGGTGAAAAAGTGACTGAAGTCGAGCAGCCAAGTCCGTACCTATCACATTACTGATTCTCCTTTGGAGTCTGTCAAGAACACTGAGATGAACAGCAGTTACACCTGACCATATATGGCAGCAGTATTCCATGCACGGATGGTTGGTTGATTTGTATATATGCAAGATGGATTCAGGCGGAAAAAACATCCTGGCCCGACACAGTGGCCCAACTTTCCTAGCAGTGGATTTAGCTATTGACTCAATGTAATGGTTCCACCTGAGATCGGAAGAGAGGGTAAGGATGAGATGGGTAAATGGCTGGGTAAAAAACTAATTTCTCTTCCAGTACATCCTTTCCAAAAATTAATGACAGATATACTGATAATGTCTTTAAAATTTACCCCAAAAACAGATACAGGTTGATATTTGTACGACGTTTCGGTCGTTGTACGCTCCGGCCTTCTTCAGGTGATAGAAATTTCGAACTGAACCCTTTATTACAATCACTGGAGTATATGAACTCCATTCCTTGCGTAAAACCCCGATTGGAAGTCATGAGTTATCTCCCTCTGACCCTGTAATTTATTTGTTCACCGCTGCTGTAGACTGGTATTAAACGCACAACGCTAAGAGTCGAGTCATTAACTAACCAACGTCTATATCCACTGTTCTTAAGGACAAGAACAACTGAATTTTGGGACTTATATACCTAAAGTTCAGTAACTTTTTTTTCTTTTTTTTTTATCAGATTTCAAAAACAGTGTTTTAAAATATATTTTTAAGAAAATCAACCAGATTGCGTTGGAAATATCCCCTTATGATGCCCATCAATATATGGCTGATGCTAACCTCCCAGGAAGTGACTCATTGCGCCTTCTCACGTTAACGTTTTCTGCTGACATGAAGTGGAAAGATTATATTAAATCATTTGCTAGGTGTGCTGCTCCAAATTTGTCTTGTTATATAGTTTTAGTGCAAAAAATTTTTCACCTTGATATAGAGCACTTTCCCTTTCCGATAAAAAAAAAAAACATAATTGCCAAAAGTCCAAAGATTATTTATCAGTAAAACTACTGAGAAAATGACAATCATGGCGCCAGATATTATTATAACTCAATACTGAAGGAAAAATATTACCAACAATACATTTCTGAAAGAATAAAAAAAGAAAAACTATTGCCATAATGAATTCTTGAATCCCTTAAAACCCCACCTTTTTGGCATTAAATAACCCACAGAGGTTTTGATATGCCGTTAAATAAAACTCAAACTCTCTTATTGTTGCTGTTTTACTTCAAATTAAAAGTTGGTCGCTTATATTTGAATCGATAAATATTTATATTTTCAGTGATAGTTAAACAAATCAAAATTTAATATCTGTCTATATTTCTGAGATGAGGTCGCATTTACACTATTTACATTATTCGGACTATTGTGTTAGGAATGTCGAACGGAACTTTTTATGACGACCACTGGGGTATATGATTCTCATTCCTTTGTTCTCAGAAGTGACATAACTGATTAAGCAGAATATTTTTCTCGCGGGATGTTGTGATTTTCTTCTGCAGTAGACCGGTCTCCAACCAAGGCTATAGAATTCAATCTGTCCTGCTACTCAGCCCGTAGCAGGAGGGAGAAGAGATGGATTAATACCTTTCCCAAGGCTATTTGTTTGGAAGTAAAGGAAATATATATATTAATTAAAAAAGGATTAATTCAATGATGTTGAATGACCATTTCGATATGAAAATCCCCACGGGGGATAACACATGACCTCAGGAACCGAAAATCCTTTCAGCTGAAAGGATTTTTCGGTTGCTGAGGTGATGTGTTATCCCCCGTGGGGATTTTCATATCGAAATGGTCATTCAACATCATTGAATTAATCCTTTTTTAATTTATATTTCCTCTGTAATATTTTATTACATGGAGCTCTCTTCCTGTATCATTTTTTAATATTAAAATAAAAAATTTTAATATTAATTAGGATCGGGTTTTTGGAATTTACCTTCCTGCTTTTTTCGCTTGGATTAAAGTATCTGAATTAAAATATATATATATATATATATATATAAGAACAATGTCTCATCACGTAGATAATAATTCTGGTAATTATCATTATTATTAAAACCTGATAAGACATTCTTTCAATGTCGAAACAAATGTACAGTTTTGTGGTAGATTGTAGTTTGTCAGTCAGTTAAGTACCATACGTGATACACGCTTGGGCGATCATGTCTCGAAAGAGACATGACTGACTGGGCAGAAGATTATCCCGCAGTAGTTTGCCATTGCTTTCTGCGGTAGACTGGTTGCCAACCAAGGCTATAGAACCCAATCCGTCCTGTTATTTGACCCATAACTGGAGGGAAGAGACGGATTAGTACCTTTCCCAAGGGTATTTGCGCGTATATGAGTGCAACGAATTCGACTGGAATTCGAACTTGGGTCTCCAATTTCTCGTTCCGAGTCGATATCCACTGGACCACAACGCACATTATATATATATATATATATATATATATATATATATATATATATATATATATATATATATATATATATATATATATATATATATATTGGTGTATAAAATAAGTAATAAAATATTTAAATATTTAATGATTTCAGTTGATGTCATGAATACTTTCTTCTCTTTTTAATTTTATGGTTCTTTTCCTCAGATAATAACTGATAATTGTTACACACACACATATATATATATATATATATATATATATGTTATGGTGAAACACACCTATTCCTCAGATAATGGACTCTCCGTCCTATATTAATAAGAGTTAACAGAAAGTTCTTGAGAGTTCTATTAGAGTTCAGTAGAACTACTAGCTAGTTCCAGTTTGGATTAAGGCAGTTGATATTAGTCGGCAGTTAACCGAATACTAACGAGCCAGCATTCATTGGAAGATTACCAAGTTCCTAACATTTTGGGTACGTTAAGTCAATTAGCAACCGACATAGCACGATTATAACCTTCAGTGTGAAAACTACTCCACAACAATATATATATATATATATATATATATAGTCATCCACAGACAGATCTGTTTCGCTATATCACAGCTCATCAATACGGTTAGACGCGTCAGTCGGCGATTATACCACTGAGCTATGGGCGCTATATATATGAAAACGGAGAATTTTACGATGAAAAACTAAAGTATCTATTTGGAAACATTTACTTGACGAGCCATTTGTACTCCTCAGCAAACTTAGTAACAAAAAACCGTAGCGCCTTCGGCTTGCGCACTTCACGTATGTCTAGACGTACGAATGAGAGAACCTCATGGCAATCTTACGTCAGAACTACCCAGACAAATCGAGGGAGGGAAATGCAAGAAGGGATATGGAAAACTTCCTTTAGAATTAATCCAACAGTAAAAAAAAAAAAAATTAAGAATCGGGAAATCTGCGGGCAATTGAAATGTGATGAAAATCTGGAAGTAAGTAATTTAGCTTTTCTAATTAAATTTAATCACGACAAAGCCCAATACACCCCGGGTCAAGTTTTACTGCAGATAGCATCAATCATGAGTTTCGCTACAACCGGGCTTGCTGACGTCATTCAGCACCGTTTTTTTTTTTTTGCGTTGAGAGTAGGGTGGGGGTGGGTGGGTTAATTTTCATAGAAACATAGCAAGAGCGTTTTCTACTTCAACACAGACAAAACAAACACACAGAGAGGCAGACAGACAGAGAGACAGACAGACAAAATGCGCACACATGCACAGAGAAACACATTACAGGCAGACAAACAGATATACAGACAGACAAAAATCACACAGACAGAGAAAAAAAAACACAGGCAGACAAAAAACAAACAAAAAAGCAAAGCAGACAGAGAAAGGAAACACACACACACACACACACACACACACACACACACATTTGGTTATGATGGCTGGTCCGTATCGTTTTTAATAACTTTGCATTTCATTTATGAGATAAGTACATAAAAATCTCTCAAAATATAAGCCGGCGGTCTAGTCAGTATCGGAATTGGTTATACATGGATTGATGTTATCTACTGGTCATGAGTTTCAATCAAAATAATGATGAACAAAGAGTGACTGACATCAGAGAGACAAAAGATCACAACAAAAAAAATATCCCATATTAACCAATCAATAAACTCCTGATGATGAAAAAGCATTCTTGGTCGAAATGTTATATCTATAATAACCAAGATGAAAACAATAGTTTGAATTAATACAAGAAAAGACAAAATAGTGGGTAACAAAAACAAAATATTACCGTGGAATGGTAATACTGAAATAGTCGTCATAGCAAAAATCGAGGACAAAAAAAGTGTCAAAGTTATTGTATAATATCAGCTATGACATACTTGTAAGTTATATGGAAATTAAGAAAATCGTTTGAAAACAAACTTAGAATATCACAAAGAACAATCGGTAAAGAAAATAATTCCCGAAAAAATAAAGACCAATGTGAAACAGAAGAAATCACGATATGTGAATTTAAATCTAAATCTAAACTTATTTTATAAATGGAATCTTGTCTGTGTGTGTGTGTGTGTCTGTGTGTGTGTGTCCGTTTCCTATAGACTCCGAAACGGCTGAACCAATTTTCTTGAAAATTTACACAGTTGTACTTTCATTACACCCGAGCAACGCCGGGCTATACTGCTAGTTTATGAATAAGTTTATATTAGATTTAGATATTTTTGCTCTGTTATAAAGCATTGAGCACTGTTCCATTCACACCTGATTAATATTTATATGTTGATATGTACAGACGCGTACACACACACACGCACGCACACATACTTCTTTGTTTCCTCACCTCTCTCTCTCTCTTTCTCTGGTTATACATGTCAGTTAAGTGCCATACGTGATACACGCTTGGGCGATCATATCTCGAAAGAGACATGACTAACCGGGCAGAGGATTATCCCACAGTAGGTTGCTATTCTTTTCTGCGGTAGACTGGTTGCCAACCAAGGCTATAGAACCCAATCTGTCCTCTTATTTGACTCATAGCTAGAAGGGGAAAAATGTATCATTTTATTAAGTAGTAATTAATGGGGGATCAGTTTATTACTTCATAACAATATAAAACCGATCCCCCACTTTATGCCCAGTAGAAGCCTTAATTATTTCTCCAACTATTGTATTCAGTCAGTCAGTTAAGTGCCGTACGTGATACACGCTTTGGGCGATCATGTCTTGAAAGAGACATGACTGACTGGGCAGAGGATTATCCCGCAGAATGTTGCCATTATTTTATGTCGTAGATTGGTTGCCAACCAAGGCTATAGGACCTAACATGTCCTGTTATTTAACCCATAACTGGAGGGAAGAGACGGATTAATACCTTTCCTAAGGGTATGTGCGCGTAAGTGAATGCAAGGAATTAAACTGAAATTCGAACTTGGTTCCCCGATTTCTCGTTCCAAGCCGATATTCGCTTCACCATAACGCACATTCGGATTTATATATATATATATATATATATATATATGATCAGAGTAAAAGGATATTCATAAATAAATAAGTGAGGAGGGTCGCAAAATAATTATATTACTGCAAAATGGTAATAGCGGAATATAACAACCATGTAAAAACGGTTAAAAAGTATATCGGTTCTTTCTTGAGGGTAAAAGTGTTTAGGGCCGAAGCACAGAATGGGATTTACCCACACTCATATTACACTGGCTAGGTTTTATTCTAGGAAGTTCCACAAGATACGCAAACTTGCGTTTACATAAAGTGATTAATATTTCCCGATATCGCATCAGATTTCATTTTCGAATCTATTCTCGTTTAGATTTATTACACTTCTTTATTATCGTAGATATCAGCGGTAGTGAAAACTTTAGGAGTGGAACTGGATATTATCTCAATGAGATATTTATTCTCTAAGTATCTGGCCTAATTTTCAAGCATGCTCGTCTCACCACAGGGCCAATGTATGGTTTATATGGAAGTTAGAGTTCCTGAGAAAGAGTTAATAGTCTATCACAGTGGTTCCCAAACATTTTTCTGTCATTTCCCTTTACACCCAGTTGAACCATCCAGATTTCCCCCTTCATGCGTATGAGAGAAAGAGCAGTTAGAAAACACTGAGACTATTTACTAATTCTTTTTTCAAATATACAAATATACTGATAAACTTATAGTTGCAGAGTAAAGTGGATAGAGAGCAGTTGGTAACAACTAAGCATAGCCATAGAGAGCGATTAGTAACAAATAAAAGAACTTTTGTTTGCTCTTCTGCTTCAGAATTAAATTAGTGAGAAGGGTGATGCTGCTTCTTGTGCACCAGTGTATCAATATAAGGGTTAGTTTTGGCAAGCGCGCAACGTATGTCACAGTCCACCTCCAGTCGGTTTCGTTCTTTGGGCTTGATTGTGAGTAAAGTAGAAAATCATGACTCACAAAGTTAAGTTGTGGAAAACAAAATGAGGATTTTCAATGCGTTGTTGCTCAGTTGTGGGTATACTCTACACATATTAACCCAGAATTCTTCAAGATCTTGTGCACGAAACTCATCCTTGGAAGGAGAACTCCAAGAACTCATTTTGCATGTCTTCAGGGACATCATCCACCTGACATATAAATGGGTTCCTTGTCAGCCTCTCTCTCTCTCTCTCTCTCTCTCTCTCTCTCTCTCTCTCAGACATGAGAAAATACATATGAGATTTTTTTATTTAGTAGGTTGTGTAATTATTTTTCCCCCTGGTAGCTGGAAATTTCCCCCCAGGGAAAATCTCCCCAAGTTTGGGAATCGCTGGCTAGCAGAATCAAGTTTTGAACAAGAAAATATTCAAAGATTAGATCACGATGGCTTCTGACTTCCTACTAGCCCAACTGCCAACAGTTCCGAACAGTTTCGTCCACCAAATTTCACTGACAAGGCCTGGGTCAACCCATGGTAAAGTTATCAAACACTTTCAAAAAGTGCCAAATATTGGGATCATTAATTTCTATATGATTAGGCACGAATCAATAAAAAAAATCACTTACCTATGAAAGAGTACCAAATAATATATATAATACTGCTGTAGTGAAATATCCTGTCCTACCCAGGAATGGGTATGACCCGGGTTATAAAAGACCGGGACTAGAACGAACTATAGAGTGATCGAGAGTCTTCGTCATTAGATGAGAGTTATACGTCATTAGACGGAAGCATTATTCACCAGACGGACGCATACGTCCTATACAGAGACATTGTCTTCTTGATCGTTATTCTTGTTAACTGTTCATTGGTGTACGTGTATTTGGTTTATTGTACTGAGGCATAATAAATCTCTATTCATATATCCTCAGTGGTAAGAATTATTTTTTGCACTGTTCTTTCTCTGTTTATCCCCTTCTGGGATATAAAAAATACCAATTTTATTTTGAAATAAAAATTGAAATTTTTCAATTAAATTTATTTTTTGAACCATTTCACCCCAAGCAAGGCTATAATGCCACGAAGACGCAAGGTCTTACTGGGAGTGAAAAAGAAAGGGTAATGAAAGAACAGAGTTAAGATGGTGGTTAACATTACATATAAATCTTTGAAGATTTTAAGTAACAGGGAGGCGAAAGCAGAAGGGAGTTCCACTATGGGAGGAGAAACCAATAAAATTAAAATACGTGCTGTATTCATATGCAAATCTCGACCTTATGAATAGCAGTTGACACAAATCCTGAGATTTGCCTTCCTTGAAGATTAATCCACGCCTCAGGGAAGGTTAATCCAAGCCCTATCTCTCTCGAGATAGGGCTTGGTTTATTGCCAGAGACGTCCCCAAAAGGAGAAGTGCTGAGAGGGGTTTTGAGTTTTTGCCCCAGAAATGTGCTGTGGTGTAATGAATATCGGCTCACAATGAGAAATCGAGGAGCCGAGTTCGAATTCCAGTCGAATTCGTTACATTCACTTACACGCAGATACCCTTGCGAAAGGTATTAATCTATTTCTTCTCCCCCCAGCTATGGGTTGAATAGCAAGACAGATTGGGTAGTCTTGATTGGCAACTAGTCTACCGAAGGAATTAATGAAAACCTACTGTAGTAAAAGCTGTTACTTAGACGATCAGGTCTCGAAAGAGGCATGATCGCCCACGCGTGTATCACGGATGGCAATTAACTGACTCACTGATGGTTGTTAAACAAGCTTTAAACCTTAGTCGTGCGTCACGGGATGTTGAGACAAATATCGCAAACAGTAGTGGCAATTGTGGAACTCTTAAAGTGAGGGTGATTTTTGGAGGAGGGGAGGGCAAACTCAAACAATGTCTTCATTTTCAAACTGCACTACTATCGTCTGATGATAATTCTGCATAAAACTTGTAAGCTGTAGGGAGTTCGGTTACGTATGACACAAGGCTGAAACATTAACCATCTCCTTCTAGCTACACATATACGTCTTACATCGATAAACCCCTATCGTAAGATATGATTTGTGCTTGTGAGAATATATTTTATGGCATGGGCTGCTAGTGATCACTTCTATGATTCTATCAGAATTTTTGTCTAATCAAACCCCGAACTCCAACCAACAGTGGCGATTGTGGAATTCTGAAAGTAGGAGGGGGCACTTCCAGGCTGAGATGTTTCGAAGGAGGGGTGCAAAATCAAGCAGCGTTGTCATTTTCATACTACACCGCTATCTTATACACCTTATGTACCTGATGTAAAATTAGTCTGTAGGAGGGATTAAAATAACGCGTTCTTACTTACCATTCTTACTACAGCCACCATGATACCTCAAGTCTCTATAAAGTCCTAACTAGTTTCCTTATGTAAAATTAGTCTGTAGGAGGGATTAAAATAACGTGTGCTTACTTACCATTCTTACTACAGTCACCATAATACCTCAAGTCTCTATAAAGTCCTAACTAGTTTCCTTATTTAAAATTAGTCTGTAGGAGGGATTAAAATAACGCGTTCTTACTTACCATTCTTACTACAGTCACCATAATACCTCAAGTCTCTATAAAGTCCTAACTAGTTTCCTTATGTAAAATTAGTCTGTAGGAGGGATTAAAATAACGTGTGCTTACTTACCATTCTTACTACAGCCACCATAATACCTCAAGTCTCTATAAAGTCCTAACTAGTTTCCTTATGTAAAATTAGTCTGTAGGAGGGATTAAAATAACGTGTGCTTACTTACCATTCTTACTACAGTCACCATAATACCTCAAGTCTCTATAAAGTCCTAACTAGTTTCCTTATGTAAAATTAGTCTGTAGGAGGGATTAAAATAACGTGTGCTTACTTACCATTCTTACTACAGCCACCATAATACCTCAAGTCTCTATAAAGTCCTAACTAGTTTCCTTATGTAAAATTA
Source organism: Ascarosepion bandense (assembly GCA_037127315.1). NCBI lineage: Eukaryota > Metazoa > Mollusca > Cephalopoda > Sepiida > Sepiidae > Ascarosepion > Ascarosepion bandense. The sequence continues at coordinate 4,739,741 of JBBBDQ010000387.1, read as the reverse complement.
GTCTGTAGGAGGGATTAAAATAACGTGTGCTTACTTACCATTCTTACTACAGTCACCATAATACCTCAAGTCTCTATAAAGTCCTAACTAGTTTCCTTATGTAAAATTAGTCTGTAGGAGGGATTAAAATAACGTGTGCTTACTTACCATTCTTACTACAGCCACCATAATACCTCAAGTCTCTATAAAGTCCTAACTAGTTTCCTTATGTAAAATTAGTCTGTAGGAGGGATTAAAATAACGTGTGCTTACTTACCATTCTTACTACAGTCACCATAATACCTCAAGTCTCTATAAAGTCCTAACTAGTTTCCTTATGTAAAATTAGTCTGTAGGAGGGATTAAAATAACGTGTGCTTACTTACCATTCTTACTACAGTCACCATAATACCTCAAGTCTCTATAAAGTCCTAACTAGTTTCCTTATGTAAAATTAGTCTGTAGGAGGGATTAAAATAACGTGTGCTTACTTACCATTCTTACTACAGCCACCATAATACCTCAAGTCTCTATAAAGTCCTAACTAGTTTCCTTATTTAAAATTAGTCTGTAGGAGGGATTAAAATAACGTGTGCTTACTTACCATTCTTACTTCAGTCTCCACAATACCTTCTGTGATAAAAAATCTGCTTGGTTAATATATATATATATATATATATATATATATATATATTCGCAAGGATTATCGAACCAACTTCTGAATTTATTACGTTCAGTTTTATGCAAATATCATTAAAAAGATATGAAACCGTTTTTATCTCCCAGCTATGTGTTAAATAGCAAAGCATGGTTGGTATTCTAGCCTTGGTTGGCAGCTAGTTCAGAAGGACAACTAAATTAAAATTATTTCAGCATGAGTTTTGAAAATTCAACAGGTAAAAAATTACTCCACGCAGAAGACACATTTCGCATGGTGTGACCGTGTAATTTACAGGAAAAAATAATGGCACAAAGGAAGAAAAGAAATGTGTGTGTGTGTGTGTGTGTGTGTGTGTGTGTGTGTGTGTGTGTGTGTGTGTGCACATAAAATATACAAAAAACAGGAAAATTAAATTATCTATTACACAAAGTTTAAAACCGCTAACTTCATTGTCAAAAATAATAATTCACCTGCAAGATCTAAAATGACAAAGATCCAATATTATTTATGAGTTCACATGTCCTTTAAAGAACTGTACTCCGGCTCAATCTAAATTCGTTAATAATTAACTGGATTTACTACGACATGTTTAATTGGAAGACTCACGTGACATATCTTTGACCATAGCTCAATTAGGTTTCATTTAAATACACATAGAGACCTATCAAACTCTATCCGTAACATACTCGTCGATAAGACAAACGTAATCGCATCATCCACATCTAAAGAAATGCTAACAATATTGGAAGCATTGAAAAAGCCAACACTCAATAATCACAACTATGAACACGGCCACATTGTGCTGACCGTGTTTTGAATACAAATCATTTTTATAACTCTAGATACCTACACAAAACAATCTAAATATTCAGTTAAAAGTAAAATAAAATGAATCCTTGATAATGGCTAAAAGTATAGCCGAAAGCGCTTAAATGACTAAAACATTCGCACAAGTTTTATATACTATATCGAATAAAAAGAAAAAATATAAAAGAGCACATGAAAATTATAGAAAAAGTCTACGGCACCCTGACTGTCATTTTTAATGAAACTTGTATAAAAGAGGGTTGTTGCCTAAATACACAATTTATAGCTCAGAGGTAGAATCGCCGACTGACGCCAATTTTGTCGGGTTTCATTCCTGGGGAAAAAAGCAATCAGATGTCTAACCGTACTGATGAGCTGTGACACAGCGAAACAGATCTGTCTGCGGATGATTATGTATGTATGTATGTATGTATGTATGTATTTGTGTATGTATGTATGTATGTATGTATGTATGTATTTGTGTATGTATGTATGTATGTATGTATTTGTGTATGTATGTATGTATGTATGTATGTATTTGTGTATGTATGTATGTATGTATGTATTTGTGTATGTATGTATGTATGTATTTGTGTATGTATGTATGTATGTATGTATTTGTGTATGTATGTATGTATGTATGTATTTGTGTATGTATGTATGTATGTATTTGTGTATGTATGTATGTATGTATTTGTGTATGTATGTATGTATGTATGTATTTGTGTATGTATGTATGTATGTATTTGTGTATGTATGTATGTATGTATTTGTGTATGTATGTATGTATGTATGTATGTATTTGTGTATGTATGTATGTATGTATGTATTTGTGTATGTATGTATGTATGTATGTATGTATTTGTGTATGTATGTATGTATGTATGTATTTGTGTATGTATGTATGTATGTATGTATTTGTGTATGTATGTATGTATGTATGTATTTGTGTATGTATGTATGTATGTATGTATGTATTTGTGTATGTATGTATGTATGTATGTATTTGTGTATGTATGTATGTATGTATGTATGTATTTGTGTATGTATGTATGTATGTATGTATTTGTGTATTTAGGCAGCAAATTTTCTTTTAAACATGTCAGATTAAATAAATTGCAAACATTATGTCTGCTTAATTTTAATAAAATCCGTTGCTCAATTTTGGAAAAAAGATCAATTTACGATCTTGGCTGATCGCAATATTTAGTTAATAAAGGTCGTAGAAACCCAGTAATTAAAGGTCGTAGAAACCCAGTAATTAAAGGTCGTAGAAACCCAGTAATTAAAGGTCGTAGAAACCCAGTAATTAAAGGTCGTAGAAACCCAGTAATTAAAGGTCGTAGAAACCCAGTAATTAAAGGTCGTAGAACCCAGAAATTAAAGGTCGTAGAACCCAGTAATTAAAGGTCGTAGAAACCCAGTAATTAAAGGTCGTAGAACCCAGTAATTAAAGGTCGTAGAAACCCAGTAATTAAAGGTCGTAGAAACCCAGTAATTAAAGGTCGTAGAACCCAGTAATTAAAGGTCGTAGAAACCCAGTAATTTTTAGGTAGACGGAGCAGTTGATATTAGACACACGAAATAAACAATTTTTATGAGAAAAAGTGTTTTTCAGTCAAAAGCTTTAAAATAGAAGGATTGAACTTTTCCAATTTATCGCTAAAATGAAAATTAACTGATAAACTTTATCAGTAAAAGCTAATATAAGTCTTAATGTTCATTTTTTACATAGCCATCTCGATAAATTTCGGGATAATTACGACGACGTGAAGGATGAGCATGGACAACGATTTCATGGGGATATCAAAAGAATGGAAGGACGCAACCAGGGACGGTGGAACAGGCGAATGATCGCTGACTACTGCTGGTGTATGAAAAGGGACTTAAATAACATTGAACATGACAGACAATCAAGAAAGAAAATTTTTATCATAGTTCTTATTTTCAAGAAGATTTTATTTTTGCTGTTAGTTTATTAATGATTTGATGAAGATACTTGTTGGTCTAGGTATATTCAATAATATTTTTAAAGACTTAGGGTCTGATTCTTAATGAAAAAATGGTATTTCTCAATAAGCAGACACATATCTGTTGGCGTAAATACGAATTGAGAGGTTTCTACGATTTTACTTTGAGAAATATTGTCACGATCAATATATATATATATAAAAAATAGATTTTTTTTTCCAAAAATGAGGCATTTCTGTATAACAAAAACGTTGGTAAACAAGAAAAAGTATGGTCAGTTTCAGATTCAGTGCCCTGAAATAAAACGACGTTTGGTGTCTATATACTACTATCAGTATAGCCAGGCGTTGCTCGGGTGTAATGAAAGCTCTAAAACTAATCCATGATCCTGGAGCTCAGACTCTTTGGACGTTGGCACTAAATACTAAAAAGCAACGAACTTTCCAGCAAAACCGTAGACTGAAAGAAAAATGAATGGATGTAAGTCAAATTTTCATTTCCTGGTATCGATACAAATAAGTTTTTTTTCGTTGTAAACTGAATTTTGAAGGCTAAATAAGTCCTCTGAGTAAATGGTATCATGGCTGAGACTAAGAACTACAATTATACCTACCTAGAGCCAAACCGGAAGCAAAAACTAAAATAAAAGGGCTGAAAAACTGATTTTGATCAGACCCGGTAGGATATCGGGGTATCGATTTCCAATATCGGAATCAAATAAGTCATCCAAGTATAGAACTGAAACCTTGAAACTTCTGAATATTGTTTCTTATGTCTTCGTCTATGAGTGTATCTAATTTGATTAAAATCGGAGCACTCCTTCTATAACCCGATTTTTTCGATTATCGATTTTCGATATTTATCGGGGGTACCTGGACACAAAACCTAGCTAAGAACACTCGCAGACGCTTATAGTACAACTGTGTAAATTTTCAAGAAAATCGGTTCAGCCGTTTTGGAGTCTATAGGTAACACACACACACACACACACACACACACACACACACACACAAAGTTCCATTTATAAATAAGTTTAGATTAGATTTAGATTGAGATTCGGAAGAGAACATATTTTGAAACCTTGTTAGACAATTTCCTTCCCGCCATTTCGAAATTTAAACGAATATTCTATCATCTGCCTTTTATAAAGTTTTATAGCCTTAGTTTTCGTGACAGATTCTGAAGGGAATTTTGGTAACTAGCTATTGGCGAGTTTTAATATTTCTTTATGTTTGGGTAAAGTTAACGGACGAACTTTGAATAATAAATAATAGTCCTCGCGCAATAATTCTCTCGAATAATTCACTCAGAAAAATCACCGACATGGTGCACAAGAGACAACACACTCAGATTTCTGTCTGAGTGCTTTAAATACTAAATATTTATGATCACGTGATCCCAGTAACACGCTTCATTCAACGTTACGTTTGTTACCTGGGGTCCGTGTTCGACCTTTTGTGTCGGTATCGACACTTTCTTCTTACATAACATAAAGACACTAAATCCATTACTCATAAAAAAAATTCAGACTCCTCTCTATTGAGAACAGTTTTTGTATTTTAACTAACAAAACAGGAAAAGAAAACTAACTGATGTGTTTAAAAAAGAAATGGGATTCATACTTAGTTAATACAACAGCCTTACCCCACTATTAACCATGGGTATATCTTACCCAATTTTGAAAATCTCAAAAAAATATTAAATATCAATCTTAATTTAAAATGTTTTACATGCAGGCACTTCAAAATTTGTACTTTAAGTTAACATAAATAGGAAATAAAAACATTATTTAGGTAAGAAAATCAGGAACTGAAAATTTAATTAAATTGTTATTAAAATGGTCTCATTTTCGCTGGGTATTATATACCCGTGGTTAGTGTTCAAGGGTTAATATCCTCCGAAAGGACACTTGCTACATACCATCAGCATGGCTGATGATACCAGCATGACTATGATTCATTGTGACTTTTCAGACTAACGTTTTCCGCTGACATGAAGTGGATACATTATATGGAATCAATTAGTAAGTCTACTGCTAAGAATGTTGGTTCACTGTGCAGTGCTTGACAATTTCTCAGGCTAAAATCTATATAAAATTATTTATAAATGTAAATTTGTCTTTGTGTGTGTATGTGTGTGTGTCTGTTACCTATAGAATCTTGACAATATACACAGTTATACAATAAGCGTCTGCGAGTGTTCTTAGCTAAGTTTGTGTCGAGGTACCCCCGATAAATATTGAAAATCGATAATCGAAAAAATCGGGTTATAGAAGGAGTTGTCCGATTTTAATCAAATTTGATACACTCATAGACAAAGACATAAGAAATGATATTCAGAAGTTTCAATGATGCAGTTCTTACAATAGTGCAGAAAATCGATAATATATATATATATATATATATAAGACAAGATGTTTGTGCGTGCGTCTGTTTATCTGTCTGTATGTCTGTATATTTTCAGCTCTTTTATTTTAGTTTTTGCCCCGGGTTTGGCTCTAAGTAGGTATAATTGTAGTTCTTAGTCTCAGCCATGATACCATTTACTCTGAAGTCTTATTTAGCCTTCAAAATTCAGTTTACGACGAAAAAGACTTATTTGATATCGATACCAGGAAATCAAAATTTGACTTACATCCATTCATTTTTCTTTCAATCTACGGTTTCGCTTAAACTGGAAACAACTATTGCTCTTTAGTCTTTCGTGCCAACATCCAAGGAGTCTGAGCTCCAGGACTATGGATCAGTTTTAAAGCTTTCATTACACCCGAGCAACGCCGGGATATACTGCTAGTCTTATATATTTATAAGTTGACGATTTGTCCGTGCATTGGGTATTGCAGTCACATCTGGTCTGGTGTTTTTTATGCATATTTAAAGTTCCATGACAAAATCAAAATAGAATCCGCAATGTTGTTGATCTTGACCTGGAATCTCAACATCATTTACTTTCCCAATCTCGAAACGTAGCTTTCTTTTGCCTTGACTTCATGAATTTAAGCGCAGTAGAGCCGAGTTCGAATTCCAGTTAAATTCCTTGCATTCACTTACGCGCAAATACCCTTTGGAAATGTATTAATCCGTTTCTTCCCTCCAGTTATGGGTTAAATAATAGAACAGATTGGGTTCTATAGCTTTGGTGGGCAACCGGTCTACCGCATAAAGCAATGGCAATCTATTACAGGATAGTCTCCTGCCCAGTCAGTCATGTCTCTTTCAAGACATGATCGCCCGAAGCGTGTATCATGTATGGCAATTAACTGACTGACGAGAAGAAATTGAAACGTGTTTTACAGAAGGATGATGAGGATACCAGGGACCGAACATATAAACGATTTTGAGATGTTGGAGAGGAAGGAAACGAAAAGGAAGCTTATATTTAACATCAGTAAAAAATAGCTGAGGTTCCTAGGACATGTAAGGAGGAAGGAAGACTTGGAGAATCTGATACTCGCAGGACATACAGAGGGAAAGAGAGAGCAACGCAGGAAATACTTGATGGGCTTGAGCAAATAGATGTTAGAGCAGAGTTTGGGAGGAGTAACAGGTGATAGAATGTTAAGAGCTACAAAGGATAGTAATGATTTTCACAGTTGAAATGGCTAGATCGAACCGTAAGTTCTACGATGATAGTATCTTCTTAAATCTATGGCTTCTCAGTCAACTTTGATTTTCATAAAGTTAAACTCAGTATCAACCATTATTTTCTTTCTTCTTTTTTTCTATTTTTTCATCGTTTCGCCTCAAACAAGGCGGTACCGCCACTGATGCACAGGGGGCTCTATAAGAGTAAAAGTTTAATCAGAAGGAGAGTGAAGAGAAAAATGAACCATTTATAGTGGGTGTCAGAGAAAGGCCAAGAGAAAGATGTGAACACAGGTGTGAAAACAGTTGCGAAGGTAGAGAGAAAGGAAAAAAACAAGATATACAGGGTGATGTAGAAAGAGTGAAGAGAAAGGTGAACCAGCTACAGGGGGTGAAAGAGAAAGGACAAGAGAAGGATGGGAACACAGGTGTGAAGACAGTTGTGAAGGTAGAGAGAAAGGAAAAGAACAAGATATACGGGGTGATGTAGAAAGAACTGGAGTCAAGTGGATAAGAGATGAGTATTGGCATTGCATTTAAATTCCTGGAGGTTGTAGCCATCAAGAAAGCAAGTATATGGAAGGGAGTTCCACAGGCGGTAAGTGCGAGAAAAGAAGCTGATGGAGTAGAATTGTCGGCTGCATCTGCTTGATCTGTAAATGGGTGAGACCTTGTTGCCAGTCTGGTTGCATGAGTAAATTCTTGTGGCGGGGACGCCACTGACTGAAGTTCTCGATTCTTTTTAATTTTTATTTTTTTCACTGTTCCACCCTTATTTTTCTGCATTCATTTACACTCAGTAAGTTTTTGCATCTTAGTGGCTTTATTGCTATGCTTGCATTCGTTTACGTTACATCAAAGCTTAGACCTCACAACTGTAAGCTCGACGCCATAACTCCAAGTCCCAATCCAAGAATCATATTACAAGTTTTTTGTTATCCATTCGTCATTATCTAAGCAGAGTTTATTTCTGACACAAGGCCAGTAGTACAGCGCACCCACTTACGTTCAAACGCACTACTAAGGAATAATGGTCAACCGGATTAGCCACAATTTCCTCGACCCCACACCGAGGCAGCCATTGTTGTGCAGCCAGATTTCAAATGACGTTCATCCATCGCAAACAATCGCTTGTTATTAAATAACCTATCATTCAGGGGGCTGACTCCTTGATGTACATTAATCAGATCGCAAGATTAAATGAATTGCATTGAAATCGAAGGCAATAAAATCAAGTGCATTCGAGAGAATAAGCCAAGCCAATTAATAATCTGTGAATGTCTGACATTTTCGGTCAGCTCTAAAGAAATGGCGCCATGTTTATCTGTGTCGACTACCTTTTGTCGTCAATCGTGAAGAATGCTGTATGATGCGGAGAGGAATTCTTAAATACTACAGCCTTTATTATGGGCGAAATTATTTTTTGTAAAGCTTAATATTTTAATCTTTTATAGCATAAATGTGGACACAATGTAATTTTTTTCATACTTTTTCTGTGTGTCCTAACACAGAATATTTTCAAATCTCAGCATTTTTCACCTTTGACGATTTATAGTTTTGATACGGTTAGCACTTTGCGAATTATAAACCAGTCAAAATACTCTTTTTGTGCTAAGAAATCTTTTTGGGTGTGCGTTGTGGTACAGTGGATATCGACTCGGAACGACAAATTGGGGAGCCGAGTTTGAATTCCAGTTGAATCCCTTGCATTCACTTCCGCACATATACCCTTGGAAAGGTATTAATCCGTCGCTACCCTACAGTTATAGGTTAAATAATAGGACATATTGGGTTCTATAGCCTTGGCTAGCAACCAGTCTACCTCAGAAAGCAATGGCAACCTACTGCGTGATAATCTTCTGCCCAGTCAGTCATGTCTCGAAAAAGACATGATCGCCCAAGCGTGTTTCACGTATGGCACTTAACTTACTGACTGAATATAATAGTTGAAAACATGATTAAGGCTTCTACTGGGCATAAAGTGGGGGATCGATTTCCTATTGTTTTTAAGTAATAAACTGATCCCCCACTAATTACTACATAATAATATAGTACATAACTTCCCCCGTCTTGTTATGAGTCAAATAATAGGACAGATTGGGTTCTATAGCCTTGGCTAGCAACCAGTCTACCGCAGAAAGCAATGGCAATCTACTGTGGGATAATCTTCTGCCCACTCAGTCATGTCTCTTTCGAGACATGATCGCCCAAAGTGTGTATGGCACTTAACTGACTGAACCCTCTGCGAATTCTTAACCCCCCCCCCCCCCAAAGTAACTTTTTGTGCTAAGAATTGTTTTTGGAGATGATGATTTAGTGATACAAGACTTACTAATTGACCCATATCTGGTGGGGAGAAAAGGTGGATTCATATATTTCCCAAATGTATGTGCATTTAATGGAATATAATGGACCCAACGGGAATCTGAACCCGGCTCTCCGATTAACAATTTAGAGCCATTGCCCATTAAATCACATCGAAGATTACAGCACCTAGTGTTGCTGAGCAGTCACCCAACTTAGATTCTGGCCAAGATCAATGTTGCTTAACATTGGTAATCGTACTGGAACCGGTTTTTAAACCTGATATGGTCGTAAATATTGCCGTTGATAAAACTCCTGAAGAAATGAAACGCGCTGCAGTGATTTTCAATTTTGATTGGTTGGTTGTTTTGTTTTTATGGCAAACTAGCAGTATAGCCCAGCGTTGCTCGGGTGTAATGAAAGCTTTAAAACTAATCCATGGTCCTGGAGCTCAGACTCTTTGGACGTTGGCACGAAAGACTAAAAAGCAATAGTTGTTTCCAGTTAAAGTGAAACCGTAGACTGAAAGAAAAATGAATGGATGTAAGTCAAATTTTGATTTCCTGGTATCGATATCAAATAAGTTTTTTTCGTCTTAAACTGAATTTTGAAGGCTAAATAAGTCCTCTGAGTAAATAGTATCATGGCTGAGACTAAGAACTACAAGAAAGAAATATGACTGAGTGTGCAGACGATTATCCCGCAGTAGGTTGCCATTACTTTCTGCGATGGATTGGTTGCCAGCCAAGGCTATAGAACCCAATCTGTCATTTTATTTGACGCATAGCTAGAGGGGGAAGAAATGTATTATGTTATTAAGTAGTAATTATTGGGGGATCAGTTTATTACTTCATAACAATATAAAACCGATCCCCACTTTATGCCCAGTAGAAGCCTTTCTCATGATTCCAACTATTATATTCAGTCAGTCACTTATGTGCCATACGTGACACACGCTTGGGCGATCATGTCTCGAAAGAGACATGACTGACTGGGCAGGCGATTATCCCGCAGTAGGTTGCCATTACTTTCTACGGTAGACTGGTTGCCAGCTAATGCTATAGAACTCAATCTGTTATGTTATTTGACCCATAGCTAGAAGGGGATGTGACAATGATTTGTAGTCTCCCTTAAAGTCGAAACATCTTTGATCATTTTCTATTTATGACATTTGAACTGAAAGTGGTTCTATCAATAAAAATATGACAATTTTCATATATTAATGCAAATCTAGCGACTTTAATTACATATCTATATGACATTGCTTCTAAACTAGATTTTATCAAAGACTTCCACGATTAATTATGTTATCAAAATAACGTTATAAATTAAGCCTGTTCCGGTGCTCAAGTTATAATCATTGAGAACAGCAGGGAAATGGAAAATAAATAAGGTTGATAAGCACTAACAGAATCCGGTGATCTGATCTCTGAGAAAAGCTGAATCAATAATGGACAACAGAAAAGCGATTCTTTGTTTGCCGATGGCGGGTCGATTGACTGCCTTGGACTCGAATGTTCCGCTCCGCAATTCTTTTCATATCCGACCACAGTATTTCCAGGGGATTAAGACGAAGGGAATAAGAACCAAGTCGAAGAACAATAAATGAAGGATATTATATTTCAAGTTGATGCATCTTATTGCGACAAGGAATATTATCACTCAACCATCCGCGGAATCTCCAAGAAGCATCAGAAACATTCCAAGAGACTTTTCGTTTAAGGTTAAGGTTTTTTTTTCTTTTACTGATGACATAAATGACTTTGTAAGGTAAAGGGACAATACCAAATTTCTATCCGTCAGTATTTCTAGGATGAGACATTTTCACTATGTACATCGTACGAACTGTTGTCGTTTTTATTAGAATACTAGCGGTATAGCCCGGCGTTGCTCGGGTGTAATGAAAACTTTAAAAGTAATTCATGATCCAGGAGCTCAGACTAAAGAATATTTGAAATAATAAATAATTGCGACAATTTTCCAATCACACCTTATATATATATATATATATATATATATATAAGCAGTATAGCCCGGCGTTGTTGATCGGGTGTAATTAAAGCTTTAAAACTAATCCATAGTCCTGGAGCTCAGACTCTTTGAACATTGGCACGAACGACTAATAGTCGTTTCCAGTTAAACCGAAAGCTTTGACTGAAAAAAAATATGAATGGATGTAAGTCAAATTTTGATTTCCTGGTATCGATATCAAATAAGTCTTTTTCGTTGTAAACTGAATTTTGAAGGCTAAATAAGTCCTCTGAGTAAATGGTATCATGGCTGAGACTAAGAACTACAATTATACCTACTTAGAGCCAAACCGGAAGCAAAAACTAAAATAAAAGGGCTGAACAAATACAGGCATACAGGCAGAGAAACAGACACACACACACACACACAAACATCTTGCCTTTTATATATATATATATTATCGATTTTCTGCACTATTGTAAGAACTGCGACCTTGAAATTTATGAATATCGTTTCTTATGTCTTTGTCTATGAGTGTATGAAATTTGATTAAAATCGGACCACTCGTTCTATAACCCGATTTTTTCGATTATCGATTTTCGATATTTGTCGGGAGTACCTCGACACAAAACCTGGCTAAGAACACTCGCAGACGCTTATAGTACAACTGTGTAAATTTTCAAAAGAATTGGTTCAAGCCGTTTCGGAGTCTACAGGTAACACACACACACACACACACACACACACACACACACACACACACACAAAGTTCCATTTATAAATAAGTTTAGATTTAGATCTAAATTCACAACGTTTAGTTCGCTGCACGCTTAAACCTTTAGGTGATATATATGGCCTCGCGGATAAAAACCCTGTTTGAATAATCCAAAAAGTGGCTTGACCCAAGGAATTCTAAGTTCAAAAGCTGGCCATAGCAGAGGTAACAAAAACTTGGGGAGTTGCGAAATGAAATTAACTGATACAGAGATATAAAAAGATATGGTACGTGAAACTAGATCAGTCTAACCTCGTGAACTCAATAAAGGTTTCAGTTTGAAATTAGAATGCATATCACGAGAAGAAGGTCGGAGCGTACAGCGGCCGAATCGTCATGAATCTATCTATCTAAACTTATTTATAAATGGAACTTTGTCTGTGTGTGTATGTGTCTATGTGTGTGTGTGTCCTTTACCTATAGTCTCCAAAACGGCTGAACCGATTTTCTTGAAAATTTACACAGTTGTATTATAAGCCTCTGCGAGTGTTCTTAGCTAGGTTTTGTGTCGAAAATCGATAATCGAAAAAATCAGGTTATAGAATGAGTGGTCCGATTTGAATCAAATTTCATACACTCATAGACAAAGACATAAGAAACGATATTCAGAAGTTTCAAGGTCGCAGTTCTATGCTTGGATGACTTATTTAACTCCGATATTGAAAATCGATACCCCGATATCCTACTGGGTCTGATCAAAATCAGTTTTCCAGCCCTTTTATTTTAGTTTTTGCTTCGGGTTTGGCTCTAAGTAGGTATAATTGTAGTTCTTAATCTCAGCCATGATACCATTTACTCAGAGGACTTATTTAGCCTTCAAAATTCAGTTTACGACGAAAAAAACTTATTTGATATCGATACCAGGACATCAAAATTTGACTTACATCCATTCATTTTTCTTTCAGTCTACGGTTTCGCTTAAACTGGAAACAACTATTGCTTTGTAGTCTTTCGTGCCAACGTCCAAGGAGTCTGAGCTCCAGGACTATGGATCAGTTTTAAAGCTTTCATTACACCCGAGTAACGCCTGGCTATACTGCTAGTCTTATATATTTATAAGTTGGCGATTTGTCCGTGCATTGGGTATTGCAGTCACATCTAATCGACATTGTCAGCAATTATTTGATGCTCTCAAAATCTATGGTGGAATTCAAAAGATTTTTGTATTGAAATAGATTAAGATTATTGGTATTTATTCCCGTAATTAAGTAGCTTTGTGGCGAAGTCGTAAACCACACGTCACGTAAAGTAAAGTCTATGGTGTGCAAGCCGCATTCACCCAAGTCGGCTTGAGTCGGCTTCCTCCCCGATGGAGGAAGTTTCATTGGGATTTGTTTAAGGGCAGGGTCCCAAGTCCTACGCTGTTATTTAACCCATAACCGGAGGGAAAGGACGGATGAATACATTTCCCAAGGGTGCCATCTCGTAAGTGAAAGCAGGTCTTTCAACTGGAATTCGAACTCAGCTCACCGATTTCTCTTTCCGAACCGATATCCACTGCACCACAACGCATATTCGTCACTAAACGCTTACAGTACCTGGTATTCCCAAGCGGTCACCCATCTAATTACTGACCAGGCTCAACGTTGTTTAACTTCGGTGATCGAGCGAGAACCGGTGCATTCAACGTGATATGGCCGTAAGCACGCACATTCGTCACTAAACGCTTACAGCTCCTGGTATTCCCAAACGGCCACTCATCTAAGTACTGACCAGGCTCAACGTTGCTTAACTTGTATTAAGAAATTTGGTTTATATTCAAAATTGGCATTTCCCAGCCTCATGAGCTCCTGCCAAAATATATTTAATATTAAAGAACACCCAATGAATCTAGAGAATAATTTCTGAAATAAAGTCAGTTAAGTGCCATATGCGATACACGCTTAGACAATCAAGTCTCTTTTGAGTCATGAATGGCTCAGAAGATCTTCCCGCATTTGCTTGCCATTTTTTTCTGTTTCTGTGTGTTGTGAAGTAGTTTTCGCACTGAAAGTTATAATCGTGCTATGTCGATTGCTAATCGACTTAATACACCCAAAATGTTAGGAACTTAGTAATCTTCCACTGAAAGCTAACTCCTTAGTATTCGGTTAACTGCCGACTAATATCAACTGCCTAGTATTTCTACTGAACTTCAATAGAACTCTAAAGAACTTTCTAGAACTTCTATGAGCTTCCCAAGAAATTCTCGAGTTAACTTCCTGTTAACTCTTATTAATATAGGAGGGAGAGTCCATTATCTGAGGAATAGGTCTGTTTCACCAGAACACTGTGATAGACTGGTTGCCAACCAAGGCTATGGAAGCAAATCTGTTCTGCTGTTTAAGCCATAGCTGGAGTAAGACAAGATGAATAAATATCTTTCCGAAAGGAAAACTGGAATTCATGCTATTGAACAGAAATGCATAAATGCTGCTAATATCAAACTGCCCAGCCTTACGTTTTTTTTATGTACCATGTCCTTTCAGGACGTAGGCGATCATGGCTACAAAATGAGGGACCAGTGTATGTATTGAATATAATATAGAATTGATCCCCCATTTTATACCCACATTATAATTTCTTAGATACAGTTGGCACATATATTCTACTTCTATGTGCCCTGCCCCTTCAGGACGTAGGCGATCATGGCTTTCCACATCTCTCTATCCCTGGTGGCTCTTAGAACGCTTTCTCCTGTTACATCACACAACCTCCGTCCTGTCATCCACTAGCTCAAGCCCATAAATCTAGAATATAAATGTATAGAAACTAGCATGGCCACAAAATGAGGGATCAATTGATATATTGATTATAATATAGAATTGATCCCCCATTTTATACCCATACTCGTTCCATCATCCACCTGATCAGGTCCTTCAAATATGTTATCCGTTGCTTTCCCCTGTCTCCTTTTCCCTCTATCTGGTCTGTTATTATCAGGCTCTCCAAGCCCTACTTCCTCATTCCATGTCCCAGGAACTTTAGTTGTCTCTTCCTGATGCTCAGTATTAATTTTCTTTTCGTCTCCATCCTTTCCAAAACCTCATCATTGCTCACATGCTCGGTCCATGATATCCGCAGCATCCTTCTGTAGAACCACATTTCAACTGCTTCAAGTTTTTCCTTCATCTTCGAAGATATTGTCCAACATTCACTGCTATATTGAAGAACCAACGTCACATAGCAATCCAGTACTCTCCTTTTTGTTTTTAGCGAAATTGTCCCGTTTCTTAATACTTTACTCAACTTCTGGAATGCCTCTTTCGCCATGCCAATTTGCCTTCGGATCTCAGTGTCGCACTTTTCGTCTTTTGTTAGAACAATTCCTAGGTATTTAAATTTCTGTACCTGCTTGATTTTAGAGTCCCTCACCTGTAATTGGCATTTTGGGCTGGCCTTTTTACTGATGACCATGCATTCGGTTTTCTTGCAGTTAATATAAGTAAGACCATGATATATATATATATATATATATATATATATATATATATATATATATATATAACTTATTTATAAATGGAACTTTCTCTGTGTGTGTGTGTCCGGTACCTATATACTCCGAAATGACTGAAGCGATTTTCTTGAAAATTTACACAGTTATACTATAAGCGTCTGCGAGTGTTCTTAGCTAGGTTTTGTGTCGAGGTACCCCCGATAAATATCGAAAATCGATAATCGAAAAAAATCGGGTTATAGAACGAGTGATCCGATTTTAATCAAATTTGATACACTCATAGACAAAGACATAAGAAACAATATTTAGAAGTTTCAAGGTTGCACTTCTTACAATAGTGCAGAAAATCGATAATATATATATATATATATATATATATATATATATATATAAGGCAAGATGCTTGTGTGTGTGTGTGTGTCTGTTTATCTGCATGTATGTCTGTATTTTTTCAGCTATTTTATTTTAGTTTTTGCTTCGGGTTTGGCTCTAAGTAGGTATAATTGTAGTTCTTAGTCTCAGCTATGATACCATTTACTTACAAAGGACTTATTTAGCTTTCAAAATTCAGTTTACGACGAAAAGATCTTATTTGATATCGACAGCAGGAAATCAAAATTTGACTTACATCCATTCATTTTTCTTTCAATCTAAGGTTTCGCTTTAACTGGAAACAACTATTGCTTTGTAGTCTTTCGCGCCAACGTCCAAAAAGTCTGAGCTCCTGGACCATGGATTAATTTTAAAGCTTTCATTACACCCGAACAACGCTGGGTTATACTGCTAGTATATACTTTAAATATAAATATATTTTATAAAGTAAGTTTTATATTATAAATAATTAGGGACTCTACTGCTATGTTGTTATTATTTTTACCATTATTATTATGATTACTATTATTATTATGATTACTATTATTTTTTCACCCTCATTAAAAGTAGATATATGTTAAATTTATTGAAATATAAGTTATATATATTATATTTTTTTAAATTGGTTTTTCATATAAATAATTATTATTAATTCCTACTTACCTATCGTTTGTATGTTATCCTCATCATTAGGATTATGAATATCTCCTTTTTTAGATTTGTTTAATTTGTATTTATCATTATTAATTCTATCATTATTATGATTATTATTAGTAATGTTTCTATTATGGATGACATATTTTTTAGTTCTTAACTCGCCTCTAAAGTGTTTTATTCCTTTAATTTTTTATTTTTTTGTATTTTTTTATTTTATTTTCAAATTTTTTTTATTTTTGATTATTATTAATTCTAGGTCTCTTGATTTTAATTTCTTTACTACCCACGTTATGATTACAAGAATAATGTAAGACTATTACCATTACGATTAAATTTAAATAGATAAACTAACAATCATTTGTCGAGCGTAAATTCAACCTCTAATCTTTAAATTTCATCAAATATGCTCACACTCCCAACAACTTCAAAGACAGATATAACCTATGTTTGGAGGAAAAGAAATAGCTATCATCAAATATAGGGATCCAAATGAACTTTTGAAGAAAGAAACGAGTTGTTTTTTAACTGCAGACATAAAAAACAGGTCTAGGATCACGTCACAAGATGAAAATTAAACCTATAATTTTGTTTTTGTTTTTTGAGAATAATCTGGGATGTCCTGCTTAAGACTTTCTACCCACAAAATGTTTTACAGTATTGCTATCATAGGTATTCTACTACCATGTTAATATTATTATTATGTCATTTTTCATCATATTTCGATTTCTGCTTTGGTCTCACTCCCAACCAAGTCTGCGGGGAGACCTAACGCAGGTTGTGGTGTGTTGTTATGGCCCCATTTCATGTTTTTTCTATCTTCCCTATCAACCCTAGCGTTACAAAGTTTTCCTTTGTGTGTGGGCTGTACTTAATAAGACATTTTTTTGTATATCTCTTAAGCTGGGGTTTCCAGGGATTCTTTCAATATGTTGTTTTGTTCCATTTTTTATCATTCCAAGTGCACCTACTATCACTGGCACAACTCTTGTTTTCAATTTCCACATTTTTTCTATTTCAATTTCCAGTTTTTCAAATTCCTTGGTTGCTATGTTACAATCCACTGGACAAGCCATATCAATTAATAGACAAGTTTTCTCTTTTTGGTTTTTAACAATAATGTCTGGCCTGTTTGCTTCAATTTTTCTGTCTGTGTAGATGGTGTAATACCATAGAATGGTGACATCTTCTATTTCTGTAACCGGTGCTGGGTGATGTTCATGCCAGTGTTTGTTTACAGATTTTCCATAGTGTTTGCACATTGTCCAATGTAAATATTGCCCAACTCTATCGTGGCGATTTTTATATTCATTTGGGGCAAGCACAGAACAGCCTGAGATTAGGTGGTCTATTGTTTCTTGGTGTTTATCACAAAACCTGCATTTTGGATCCATATTATTATGCATAATATTTGCCTGAAAGTTTCTAGTGAAAAGACTTTGGTCTTGTGCTGCAAGAACAAAGCCTTCAGTTACAGACTTTAATCCAGATGCACGTAACCATCGATGAGTATTAACTTTGTCAACATTGGATTTATTGGCACGTTCTGGATATTGGCCATGCAGAGGTTTGTCTTGCCAGCGCTATTTCATCTGTTCAAGAGCTTTATCTTTGGCTTTCATTTTCATATTTTTTGCCGCAATAGTTGGTTCTTGGCTTCTGTTTTGCTTTTCTACAGGATCTACTAACTGTAAATCTTGTTTGTATTTACTTCCTTCTTTTATTATTGAATATTTTTTCTTTCTTTCTTCATGTTGCCTTACTAATTGTAACATCCAATCCTTTGTTGTTTCTATGTATGTTAGTAAGCCAATTGTTATTGTTATTATTATCATGTCATTTTTCATCATATTTCGATTTCTGCTTTGGTCTCACTACCAACCAAGTCTGCGGGGAGACCTAAGGCAGGTCGTGGCGTGTTGTTATGGCTCCATTTCATGTTTTTCTATCTTCCCTATCATCTCCAGCATTACATAGATAAAGTTTTCCTTAGTGTGTGGGCTGTACTTAATAAGACAATTTTTTGTATATCTCTTAAGCTGGGGTTTCCAGGGATTCTTTCAATGTGTTGTTTTGTTCCATTTTTTATCATTCCAAGTGCACCTGCTATCACTGGCACAACTCTTGTTTTCAATTTCCACATTTTTCCTATTTCAATTTCCAGGTCTTTATATTTTGACAGTTTTTCAAATTCCTTGATTGCTATGTTACAATCCGCTGGACAAGCCATATCAATTAATAGACAAGTTTTCTCCTTCTGGTTTTTAACAATAATGTCTGGCCTGTTTGCTTCAATTTTTCTGTCTGTGTAGATGGTGTAATCCCATAGAATGGTGACATCTTCTATTTCTGTAACCGGTGCTGGGTGATGTTCATACCAGTGTTTGCCTACAGCTTTTCCATAACGTTTGCATATTGCCCAATGTAAATATTGCCCAACTCTATCGTGGCGATTTTTATATTCGTTTGGGGCAAGCACAGAACAGCCTGAGATTAGGTGGTCTATTGTTTCTTGGTGTTTATCACAAAACCTGCATTTTGGATCCATATTATTATGCATAATATTTGCCTGAAAGTTTCTCGTGAAAAGACTTTGGTCTTGTGCTGCAAGAATAAAGCCTTCAGTTTCAGACTTTAATCCAGATGCACGTAACCATCGATGAGTATTAACTTTGTCAACATTAGATTTATTGGCACGTACTGGATATTGGCCATGCAGAGGTTTGTCTTGCCAGCGCTGTTTCATCTGTTCAAGAGATTTGTCTTTGGCTTTCATTTTCATATTCTTTGCCGCAATAGTCGGCTCTTGGCTTCCGTTCTGCTTTTCTACAGAATCTACTAACTGTAAATCTTGTTTGAATTTACTGCCTTCTTTTATTATTGAATATTTTTTCTTTCTTTCTTCATGTTGCCTTACTAATTGTAACATCCAATCCTTTGTTGTTTCTATGTATGTTAGTAAGCCAATAGTTGTTGTCTTGTATGACAATTCCAGCTGAATAAGACCTCTTCCACCTTCTTTACGGGGTATGTATAGACGGTCTACATCAGCCTTTGGATGATGCATCTTATGCTTAGAAAGAAGCTTTCTTGTTTTAGCATCCATTCGCCTGATGTCGTTTAAAGTCCAGTTTAAGATGTTAAAGCTATATTGGACAACTGGGATTGCAAGGCTATTAATGGCCATAACTCTGTTCTGTGAATTTAATTCAGTTTTTAATATCATTCGTAGCCTTCTATAGTACTCTTTACGCACTATTTCTTTCATTTTTTTATGGTGAATGTTTTCGCTCTCATTTACACCTAGGTATTTATAAGCTTCTTCTGGTTTCAATTCTTTTATTGTTACAGCAGGGTCTAGGCTAATTGAGGATGTTTCTTGTATTGATCCACGTAAAACTGTAGCTTTAGCACATTTATTCAAATTAAATTTCATTCCAATGTCTTCGCTGAAGCATTTTACAGTTTGCAGAAGACCTTCCAGTTCATTATCATTCTTAGCATATAACTTCAAGTCATCCATGTAAAATAGATGGCTTATTTTCTTTTGTCCAATTTTATAACCACATTCTGTCTTGTTAAGTTGACTGGTTAGTGCTATTAATGATATGCAGAATAGTAAGGGAGATAAAGAATCACCTTGAAATATACCTCTTTTGATGTTTATTTCATCAGACTTATAGGTTCCATTTATATGATTGAGGTAAAGGGTTGTTTTCCATATAGACATGCACTGTTTGATGAAATTGATGATGACGGGCGATATCTTGTATATATTTAAAGTCTTTAAAATCCAGTCATGTGGCACACTATCGAATGCCTTTCGATAGTCTATCCAGGCTGTACTAAGATTTTTCTTTGTACTGTAGCAGTTTTCCAGGATCATTTTGTTAATCAGCAATTGGTCTTTACAACCATAACAGCCACGTTTGCACCCTTTTTGTTCAAGCGGTAACATGTCATTTCTTTCTAAGAATAAATATGTCTGCTTTGTTAAAATAGATGTTAATAGTTTATATGTTGTCGGAAGACATGTAATTGGTCTGTAGTTTTTCGGATTTTTTGTGTCACCATTCTTGGGTAGAAGAAATGTAATTCCTTTTGTCAACCATGCAGGAATTTTAGTGGGGTCGTCAACCATTTCTTGAAGTTCTTTGGCTAGTTTTTTATGTGATGCGCTTAAATAATATAGCCAAAAGTTAGGAATTTTATCTATGCCTGGGAATTTCCAATTGTGTGTTTTTTTTAGTGCATATTTAACATCATCTTCTGTAATTCCAGACCATGTCTGTTCGGGTTTATTTTTCATTCGTTCTGTCTCTTGCGTAATCCAATGTACTTCCTTGCTAAGTTCTTTAGGGCAAGCCCATATCTTTTCCCAGAACTGTGTGACTTCTTCCATTCTGGCGGGTACTGTCACTTCAATTCTTTTTTTACCTATTTCCCTGTAAAATCTCTTTGTATCAGTCTGAAAAATCTTGTTTTCTCTGTAAAATCTTGCTCTTTTTTCATAGCGTCTTATTCTTTGAGCCTTCAGTTGGATTTTTTGCTTTATTTTTTCTTTATTTGATAAGACGTCATTTTCATTCTTGATGTTATATTTTTTTACGGCTCTTCTGCTTTTCCTAGTTCTTACATTTATTCGTCTACTCAGTTCATCCAATATTGATAATTCACTTCTAAGTTGTTCTATTTCTTTTTCTATTTTTCTTTTCCAAGGTGGAACTTCACGTCTACGAGTTATTGTTATTATTATTATTATTAATATTATTATTATTATTATTATTATTATTATTTTCACCATTATTAAGAGTAAGTATACAGTTAATATATTAAAATATAAGTATATAATTATATTTTATGAAGTTTTTAATGGTTCCTTTGATTCCTTTTTAAAATATTTTTTATAGTTTTTTTGTGCGTCGTGGTGCATTGGATAGCGACTCGGAACGACAAATCGGAGAGCCGAGTTCGAATTTCAGTTGAATTCCTTTTGTTCACTTACGCACAAATACTCTTGGGAAAGGTATTAATCCCTCTCTTTCCTCCACTTATGGGTTAAATAATAGGACAAACTGGGTTCTATAGCCTTGGCTGGCAACCAGTCTACCGTAGATAGCAATGGCAACCTACTGCGGGATAATCTTCTGCCCAGTCATTCATGTCTCTTTCGAGACATGATCGCCCAAAGCGAAGCGTGTATCACTTATGGCACTTAACTGACTGATTCTTAACCAGTGTTGAGTTTATTTTTTTCGAATGAATTAGTGTATTTAATTTTGGAGTTTTATATTGTTATGAAGTAATAAACTGATCCCCCACTAATTACTACTTAATAATACATTGCTTCCCCCTCCAGCTATGAGTCAAATAACATGACAGATTGGGTTCTATAGCCTTGGCTGGCAACCAGTCTACCGCAGAAAATAATGGCAACCTAATGCGGGATAATTTTCTGCCCAGTCAGTCATGCCTCGAAAGAGACATGATCGCCCAAAGCGTGTAACACGTATGGCACTTAACTGATAGTTTTTTGTATTTTTTTTATTTTTTATTTTTTATTTTTAAAATCTTTTAATCTTTATTTTTTAATTATTATTAATTCTAGACTTCTAGATTTTAATTTTTTTAATACCACGTTATGATTCCTAGAATAATGTAAGACTATTAACATTACGATTAAAGTTAAATAGAAAAACTAACAATCATTTGTCGAGCGTAAATTCAACCTCTAATCTATAAATTCCAAACTCCAATATCATACATCTAAAACAGTCAACGAGCAGCTCGGGTCAAAGTCCAACTTTTTCACCAACGAATATTTTTGTATATCTAGGTCACAAACCTTGTCCAAAGCTGAAATCAAATACCTGAAGTTTAACCCCCTTCCCTCTTATTCTGTTCTTCTACTTTTCCTTCTCTCTCTTTTCTCTTTTTAATATCTATCCTTTCCTTTCCCTTTTTCTATCCCACGTGACTTCGTCTGAACAAATTTGAGACATTCATTGTTGTATGAATTTGATTTTGAAAATCGGCGGTGACCGCGAAATACCGTATTACAAATGGATTTGTAAAAATATCTAACTTTTGTTTCCTGATTATAATACTCTGTTAAATTCAGCAATAAATTTTAACATTGAGTTCTCTTTGGAGTCTGTCTCTATTGGAATTTTATGGCTTATCGCGTTGAATACACCGGTTCGTCCGATCACCGAAGTTAAGTAACGTGAGCCTGGTTAGTACTTAGATTGGTGACCGCTTGGGGAAGTCCGGGTGCTATAAGCGTTCAGTGACGGATGTGCATTGTGATGCAGTGGATGTCAGCTTGGAAAGAGAAATCGGTGAGGCCAGTTTGAATTCCAGTTGAGTACCCTTCATTCACTTAAGCATTGGTCCCCTTGGGAAAGGTATTAATACCTTTAAACCTTGTCCCTTCCCTCCAGTGGGAAGGGACATGGGTTAAATAACGGGATGGGGCCTGGAGGCAACCCATCCAGTGTTGGTGTCACAATATAAAACACCCTTGGTAGCTCTGGCGAAGCATCAAGTATTCAGCTATTTGACAAGATTATGAATTTCGCTATAAACTGCGCCAGGGTTCCAAATGCACAAGGAATACTGGAGGGGTGTAGTGAGTTCTATCTCGGCCAAGGCTGCAGGACGACGACGATTGGAATTTACCCTGACAAATTTCAGGGATTCTACTTTATATCTCCAAGGCTTTCGACAGGGTTTGGCACCCTGGCCTCCTATGCAAACTACGCAGTTATGGTATTACCGGTCGCCTGCTTGACCTAATCCAATCTTTCTTAAATAACCGCAAAATGAAGGTCGTTCTGAATGGGCGTGCCTCTTCGTCCTACAGCACGAATGCTGGTGTCCCACAAGGCTCTATCCTGGGCCCAACGCTCTTCCTTATTTTCATCAACGACCTCCCAGATGAGATCAAGTCCCAAGTAGGCATCTACGCAGATGACACTACAATATACTCCCGCTCCAGTAAGAAACCTGTCGTGGCGGACAGACATAATCTCGCTGCTGACCTTGAGCGGGATCTACACTCTGTGGTGAACTGGGGCAAGAAGTGGCTTGTCAACTTCAATTCATCTAAGACCAAGCTGTTGTCTGTCAACCATTACAGGCAACCTCTTCTGCCTCCCATAAGCATGGACCAGATGATTCTCCCGGAGAGTAATACACTACGCCTCCTCGGACTTACCCTGTCCTCAGACCTCAAATGGAAGCACTATATTGAATCAATAGCAAAATCTACTGCTAAGAAGATTGGGTCACTATGTCGATCCAGGATGTTTTTTCCACCTGAATCCATCCTGCATATATACAAGTCAACCATCCGTCCGTGCATGGAGTACTGCTGCCATTTATGGTCAGGTGCCCCTGCCGTTCTCCTCAGTGTTCTTGACAAGCTCCAAAGGAGAGTCTGTAATGTGATAGGTACTGATCTGGCGACTCGTCTGCAGCCACTTTCCCATCGTCGAAATGTGGCCTCCCTCTGTCTCTTCTATAAATACTTTCATGGCTTCTGCTCGGATGAGCTTAAGTCACTGATGCCTCCTCAACAGGTGTTTACCCGTTCAACCAGACTGGCAACTGGGTCCCACCCATTCACAGTCAGGTTAGCCAAACGCAGACGACAATTCTACTCCTGCAGCTTCCTCTCTCGCACTTCCCGCCTGTGGAACTCACTCCCGTATTCTTGCTTTCCTGACGGCTACGACCTCCAGAAATTTAAAAGCAAAGTTAATACTCACCTACTAACCACTGGCCTCTAGCTCTCTCCCCTCCCCTGTATAACCTTCCCTTTCTCTCCGCCCATGTATCTGTCATTGCACCTGCTTTCTCAGCTTTCTATTGTTCCTTTCTAACTAGCTTGTACTCCTCACTCTTTTCTAATTAATCTTTTTACATTTATGTAACCCCCTGCACATCAGTGGCGTTTCTGCCTTGCTCGGGGTGAAATGATTAAAAAAAAAAAAAAATATAATGATATTTTTATAGGTACAAATTTAATTATTTGGTTTCCAGTTCATCCTAGATTTTAATATTCTATTTTACTAGAATGAACTGGAAACCCTATCCTAAGCAGGAAAATAAAGGATAAAACGTAATCCTGTCCAAAAAGCGTGAGGGTGTGGGAACCGGGCGATATAGGTGAGGGGTATGCACTTCTTTTGGTATTGCGAAATGAAAGTGCTTAGTTATACATTTTAAAAGAGCCGTGACATATTAACTGAAAACCCGTTCGTACATACTAGTTTCCTAAATAAATATTTTCCTAACCCTTTCCTTGGCTTTCGTGTGTGTGTGTGACGGGGAGAGACTCACAATTTACATCGCAAATTATTTATGCTGATATTTATCATTAGATGTTAACATTATTATGCTGATATCTGTCATTAAATATCAATATTATTATGCTGACACCTATCATTAGAAGCTAATATTATTATGCTAATATCTGACATCTATCATTAGATGCTAATATTGTTATGCTGATATCTGTAATTAGATGTTAATATTATTATGCTAATATCTATAAACAGATGTTAATATTATGATGCTGATATCTGTAATTAGATGTTAATATTATTATGCTGATATCTATAATTAGATGTTAATATTATTATGCTGATATCTGTAATTAGATGTTAATATTATTATGCTGATATCTATAATTAGATGTTAATATTATAATGCTGATATCTATAATTAGATGTTAATATTATTATGCTGATATCAGTAACTAGATGTTAATATTATTATGCTGATATCAGTAACTAGATGTTAATATTATTATGCTGATATCAGTAACTAGATGTTAATATTATTTTGCTGATTTCTGTAATTAGATGTTAATATTATTATGCTAATATCTATAATCAGATGTTAATATTATTATGCTAATATCTATTATTAGATGCTAATATTATTATGCTGGTATCTATAATTAGATGTTAATACTATTATGCTTAGATGTCATTAGACTTTAATATGATTATGCTGACATCTCTCATTTAATATCTACTTTTTTTAATGAAATATTGATCGTAAAGCAGGAATGTCAGTTTAAATTAAAAGTTGTGTTGCCAACTTATTTTCTTTTTTGCATAAGACGGTCTTTTATGCTGCTCTCGTCTTTGTCTTTTACCTTCCAGAGCTACAGTGCCATTTTCAATTACGTGCAAAATTAACGTTTTCTTTGTCGTCTTATATATCACTTGACACGAATTGGCAACCCTAGTTAAAACTGAACGGCAAGCTATGAACCAATGGTTTTATTTTTCATTTTCAAACCAAATTAACTTTGATTAAATTAGAGCGTCGTCCAAATCCCCACAATCCAAAACTTAGTCGCGCCAGGCTTTCCAAAGAAATGTGGCAACCCTGTACACGGTGCGATGAACAAATTGGCGTTTAAATGACGCAAAAAAGAAAACTAACACCGACATGTCATTTTAAAAGATATATTTACTAAAATTCTACAAAAATGTTTTGAAATACCACAGAGTAAATTTATTCAATAAAATTGCCATTCGCTTCAAACACGGCCTCCTGACGACTTCGGCATTCCAAATAGCCCTGATTTAAACCCAATAGAAAATTTGAGGTCCAGTGTCAAGAGGAAGATTTATGCTGAAAAACAAGCAATTTAAAGCTTACAAGTACTGTGGGAGGCAGTTGTAAGAGCTTACCGATCAGTCACACCTTCTGAAATTGAAACATTGACGTCACCAGTGGACGCACGCCTCATAACGGCTTTGAAGTATGAAGGATGTTATGTTGGTTTGTAGCCCCTTTAAAAGACTTCTTTTGTTTTCTTTAACCTGCTATGCATATGCATTACGTAATGTAGGATTTAGAACACATGCACTACAATTTTTGTCACATGCACTACATTTCAATTAATACAAATTGGTATAAAATGTGCTTTTCTTGTTTAACACTAAATTATTGCATAAGTTCATAAATCATTAAAATAAGAAACACGTTTTGTATATTTCGGAAAATTTAAACATTGACAAAATAATAAAATAATATCAACAACACATTAAAACTCTTGTTTTCAGAATATATTGATTAGCTTCGATATTTTGGGGTGAAAAATGACTTTGCCTAATTAAGCAAAACGCACTGTAGTCCGAATAATGTAAATAGCGTAAATACTACCTCATCTCAGAAATATAGACAAATTAGTAGTATAGCCCGGCGTTGCTCGGGTGTAATGAAAATTTTAAAACTAATCCATGGCCCTGGAGCTCAGACTCTTTGGACGTTGGCACGAAACACTAAAAAGCAAGAGTTGTTTACAGTTAAAGCGAAACCGTAGACTGAAAGAAAAATGAATGGATGTAAGTCAAATTTTCATTTCCTGGTGTCGATATCAAATAAGATTTTTTCGTCGTAAACTGAATTATGAAGGCAAAATAAGTCCTCTGAGTAAATGGTATCATGACTGAGACTAAGAACTACAATTATATCTACTTAGAGCCAAATCCGAAGCAAAAACTAAAATAAAAGGGCTGAAAAAAATACAGACATACATGCAGATAAACAGACACACACACAAACCTCTTGCCTTTTATATATATATATATATATATATATATATATATATATATATATATTATCAATTTTTTTGTACTATTATGAGAACTGCAACCTCGAAACATCTGAATATCGTTTCTTTTGTTTTTGTCTATGAGTGTATCAAATTTGATTCAAATCGGACCACTCCTTCTATAAGCCGATTTTTTCGATTATCGATTTTTGATATTCATCGGGGGTACCTCGACACAAAACCTAGCTAAGAACACTCGCAGACGCTTATAGTACAACTGTGTAAATTTTGAAGAAAATCGGTTCAGCCGTTTCGGAGTCTATAGGTAACGGACCCACACACAGACACACACACAAAGTTCCATTTATAAATAAGTTTAGATTATATAACAGTTTTTTCGTACTTCTGGCTTGTAAAACTCCCTTCTAGCTCCAGGCTTTCCAGCCAACTATAATCTTCAAAAATGTAAATGCAATGTCAGTCGATATCTACTCTTTTCTCTTTCGGCACATGATTATTTGTTGATAACTCCTCCATACCTTGTAACCTCACTACATCTTGTTGGCGTTTCTGCCTTGCATGGGTTGATACCAATTTTTTAAAACACGCTAAATAATCGATAATGAGGTAAATTACCAAACCCTACACAATAAGTGCACATATCCGCACTCGAATTCAAAATAATTTCTACACAACGAACGCGGGTGTCCCTCAAGGCTCTATCCTGGGTCCTACGCTCTTTCTGATCTACATTAATGATCTCCCTGATACCATAAGATCCCAAGTAGGTGTGTACGCCGATGACACCACAGTTTATTCTCGCCTCGACAAAGCTAACCTTGCAGCCGAGCTTGGAAAGGACCTCCAATCCGTAGTGGACTGGAGTAAGAAATGGCTCGTAAATTTTAATGCTTCTAAAACGAAGCTACTATCAATTAATCATCATAGACAATCGCACCACCTCCTATTAGCATGGACCAGGCTTGCCTCCCAGAGAGTAAAACACTACGCCTCCTTGGTCTCACACTTTCAGCGGACCTCAAGTGGAATGACTATATCGAATCCATTGCTAAATCCACTGCTATGAAAGTCGGTTCTCTGTGCAGGGCCCGGAGGTTTTTTCCGTCTGAATCTATCCTGCACATTTATAAATCTACCATCCGCCCGTGCATCGAATACTGTTGCCATATCTGGTCGGGTGCCCCCGCTATTCTCCTTGGGCTTCTAGACAAGGTACAGCGGAGGGTTTGTAATGAAATCGATACCGACTTAGCAGACCGCCTGCAGTCTCTCTCTCACCGGCGCGACGTGGCTTCCCTGTGTCTCTTCTATAAATACTTTCACGGCTTCTGCTCCGATGAACTTAGATCACTGGTGCCTCCCAGGTTCGAATTTGCACGAGATACTAGATTAGCAACTAGATCCCACCCTTTTACAGTGAAACCGATAAAATGCATCTGCAACTTCTATTCCAACAGTTTCTTTTCTCGCACTTTCCGACTGTGGAATTCTCTTCCACATGACTGCTTCCCCGACGGCTCCAATCTCCAGGAGTTTAAATGTAAGGTCAATAGACACCTCCTAACACAATAACTCGCTTCCATTCTTTCAAACGCTCTTCCCATCCTCCCAACTACCTATCACCCCACTTCTGACATTTCCAGTATCTAACCACTCTTTCTATTTACCTTCCCCTATGTAGCCCCAAGCGCAATAGTGGCAGTGGAATGCCTTGCTTGGGGTGAAATGATTAATATATATATATATATAATAGATATTAAGTTTTATTTTTATATTTATATATATAATATTAAGTTTTATATATATATATATATATATATATATATATAGATATTAGTTTTATATATATATATATATATATATATATATATATATATATATATATATATAAGATATTAAGTTTTATATATATATATATATAATAGATATTAAGTTTTCCCCGACGGCTACAATCTCCAGGAGTTTAAATGTAAGATCAACAGACACCTCCTAACAAACTAACTTCCATTCTTTCAAACACACTGACTTCCACCCACCCAACTATCTATCACCCCCCTCCTGACATTCCCTATATCTAACCACTCTTCCTATTTACCTCCCCCTATGTAGCCCCAAGCGCAATAGTGGCAATGGAATGCCTTGCTTGGGGTGAAATGATTAAAAAAAATAAATAAAAAAACAAAGACCTCTCGATTAATTTGTACTATAACCGTTTCTGCCGACCCAATAACCTTTAGGATAATACAACAAACCTTGCTATCTATAATATCCCATTGCCCAGAATATGTAAATAGTCAAGCCAACACATGGCCTGAAGATTGCGCGAAACAGGCTGTTTTTTCTCGATTTTGACCTCAGTCCCCTTTAAATAACATCAATATTATATTACGACGAATATAGCAACATGTAATAGTCGTGTCGAGAAAACATGGTCAAAACATCAATCAAAGCCCTGCTCTCCTGTGAACCGAACCTGGCCTGATTAGTATAAGACAATGTCGCTGACGGATGTGAATTGGAGACAAAAGTCTGTGATTAAATTCTTGTCTTCGCCCAGTGTTCTCACAACTTTGTCGTTGCCTGTCGTTGGCCTCATTGACCGGCGGACCATACTTGACTGCGTCTGTGCGTCGTGGAAAATGAAAATCATTCGGAATATACAAAGAAGCTTAATAGGTTTCCTGGACATTGAAACTTGTATTATTTTGATCAACGGATCCTGTTCAACATTCAATAGGCGACATCGATGCCATCATTGAATTTGGCCTCTGGATAAGCGAACTATGGAAGGCGTATCCCGATGTAGTTCATTGGTCGATTACTTTTTCGCTCGTAAGTGAAGAACATTACACAAAGCTACGACAATCGAACACTCCTTGAAGACTGAAGTAACGACAGATACACGTGTCTGTCCAGTTTTCCGTGTCTAGAAGGGTAACACTCCTCAATTATTCGATTGTTTGAGATGTGCTATCATTTACTTATCTAAATCGTATATTAAACTGAAAATACTTATGTTTACACACACACATACACACAGATATACTGCAGCCGACAATTCTACTCAACCAGCTTCTTTTCTCGCACTTCCCGCCTGTCGAACTCCCTTCCATATTCTTGCTTTCCTGACAGTTACAACCTCCAGGAATTTAAATGCAATGTCAATACCCATCTCTTAACCACTTGACTCCCGTTCTTTCTACATCACCCTGCATATCTTTTCCTTTCTCTCTACCTTTGCAACTGTCATCACACCAGTATTCCCATCCTTCTCTTGCTCCCTTCTCTGACCCCCTGTAACTGGTTCGTCTTTCTCTTCACTCCTCCTGCGTAAAACTTTGATTCTCTCTGCACATCAGTGGCGGCACCTCCTTGCTTGGGGTGAGATGATTAATAAAAAAATGTCTCTGTTTCTCACTCACTCTGTCTCCCCCCTCTCTCTCTCCCTCTCTCTCTCTCTCTCTCTCTCATTTGCTATGTCTGCTGTCTGTCACTTTTTCACTCGCTGTCTTCTCTCTCTCTTTTTCGCTTGCTGTGTCTCTTTCTCTCTCACTTGCTGTGTCTCCCTCCCCCTCTCTCTCTCTCTCGCTTTCTGTGAATGTCTCCTCCTCATTCACTCTCTCTTTCTGTGTCTATCTCTCCCTCTCTTTGTCTCTGTTTGTGTGTATCTCTCTCTCTCTTTGTAGTTCTCACTGTGTGTGTATCTCTCTATCTGTGTGTTTCCCCTTACACTATATGCCTGTGTGCGTGTGTGTGTGTGTGTGTGTGTGTGTGTGTGTGTGTGTGTGTGTGTTTGTGTGTCGTTCAAATATGCGTAATTCACTATTTCTTTCCATAACGAATTTAACATCACGAACCCATCCCAAGAATATCTTCCTGGAATTCATCGAATTTAAAATTTGATGTCGTTGTCTACAGCAATCGATAATGTCCAACCGCTTCTGAATTAATAAATGACAAGTGGTTTGAAGCGACTTGATGGCTTCCCTTGCTTTTTTTTATTTATTTATTTTTTCCTTCTCTGTTTGCTCTCCCCGTTAGATCACCGGATATAGTCTCATTAAAATGAACCTTCTCTCTCATTCTGTAATAAAGCAGAAGTAGTAGTAAACAGTGTTGAAAATATTAGCCTCACAGACGTCATCCCACGCATGCTTACGAGCTAACAATCAACTTCCGGCTGGTTTATAAAACATTCAAATGAGTCTATCATCTAAAATAACATTTTCATTCGCTCAAACAGGATTTTTCTTGTTGATTCAAGTAAAAAATAATAGAAATAAATCACTGACCGTGAAAGCAGACGAGGGATTCTGTTAATTTTCTTTACGGTGGGGGGAAAATCAACAATTCTATCACCAGTCATCTTTAGAAGGGTTTTTGAGTGCCACCTTGACTGACGAAGAGCTTCATCAGAGGCGCGTTTCCTCACAGCGATTTGTATCATATACTCTATCGTTTGAAGACGAGATATGTATCATATACTCTATCGTTTGAAGACGAGATATGTATCATATACTCTATCGTTTGAAGACGAGATATGTATCATATACTCTATCGTTTGAAGACGAGATATGTATCATATACTCTATCGTTTGAAGACGAGATATGTATGTCATCATAACAAGGTTAACAACGAGTGTATTTTTGTCATTACTTACTAAATGACGATGGTGGGAAAGTGGTCAGCAGAAATAATCACTCCTTACACCGACAGTCACTGTTGAGAATAAACAAGATATTAGTTGATGGCATAAAATTACGTTCAAATTATATAGATTTCGGTATTAAATAACCCATGATGGTTGATATGCTGCTAAACAAAATCATCTAACAAATCTATCTAAATCTAAACTTATTTATAAATGGAACTTTGTGTGTGTGTGTGTGTGTGTGTGTGTGTGTGTGTATCCGTTACCTATAGACTCCGAAACGGCTGAACCGATTTTCTTGAAAATTTACACAATTGTACTATATGCGTCTGCGAGTGTTCTTAGCTAGGTTTTGTGTCGAGGTACCCCCGATAAATATCGATAATCGAAAAAATCGGGTTATAGAAGAGTGGTCCGATTTTAATCAAATTTGATACACTCATAGACAAAGACATAAGAAACGATATTCAGAAGTGTCAAGGTTGCAGTTCTTACAATAGTGCAGAAAATCTATAATATATATATATATATATATATATATATATATATATATATATATATAAGGTAAGATGTTTGTGTGTGTGTCTGTTTATCTGCCTGTATGTCTGTATTTTTTCAGCCCTTTTATTTTAGTATTTGCTTCGGGTTTGGCTCTAAGTAGGTATAATTGTAGTTCTTAGTCTCAACCATGATACCATTTACTCAGAGGCTTTATATGGCCTACAAAATTCAGTTTACGACGCAAAGAACTTATTTGATATCGATACCAGGAAATCAAAATTTGACTTACATCCATTCATTTTTCTTTCAGTCTACGGTTTCGCTTTAGCTGTAAACAACTATTGCTTTTTAGTCTTTCGTGCCAACATCCAAAGAGCCTGAGCTCCAGGACCATGGATTAGTTTTAAAGCTTTCATTACACCCGAGCAACGCCGAGCTATACTGCTAATAAATGGGTCTTAGTATAAGGCCGGCTCCAAAATTCCAGTTGTCGTCAGACAACTTTAATATTGGACTTAATAAAATCGGTTTTTATTTGTTATTAAGAGTATTTACTTTGAACTGTTTTTTTTTGTTTTTTTTTTTAGTTCTTTTACCCCCAAACAAGGCGGGAATGTCGCTAGTACGCAGAGCTCCAGAGTCCGAAAACGAGACAAAATACTGGGTATGAAGGGTATTGGGGAAAAGATAAAATATGAACTGGATTCCAGAAGATAGAAAATGGCGATTGACGTTGAATTTAAATTTTTGAAGATTGTAGTTATCAGGGAAGCAAGTAAACACAGAAGTGTTGGTTGCAATCTTTCGTCTTCATGGAAAGAGGTGGTAGGGTTGGAAACAATGCATTGTCTAAAAGGCGGTGTAAGCGCTTTTAAAATCTGGCAAGCTTGTCAAGTGAGAGTTGTACAGCTGCAGCCCAGATAAGACGGTCGTACTTCATGATCGGATGGGTAGCAATCGAGTGTCGCAGTAATAGTCTTACTCACAGGGAATACTGATGACAAGGGAGAAATGAAAAGGTAGCCGAGTCGCTAATCTAACGAGCTTCTGTGAATTGATGGCAGAACGGGAGAATTAACAAAAGGAGAAACACTGCAAAGACGATACAAGAGACAGGTAGTTGTGGAAAATCACGAGATGCCACATTATAAAGGAATATGGCACATGGAAAAAGGATAAATTTATATTTATCTAAAATCAGTAACTATTCATACGTCATAAAAAATTAAACTTTCCACCCAAAAACTTGACATGCGCTTTAAGTTGACCTTACGAAGCAACTGCATCTGACGATAAACTACATCCACTCGGGAGATTTAGAGAAGCGTCTAACTATTAGCTGCTTCCAAATCTATCCTAACCTGGGTTGTTAGAACATGTTAGGGTCCTCCCTATGGGTCAATAGTAAATCCCTAAACAAAACACTATGAAAGTATAAATACATTTTTATAGTAAGAAAATATTAGCAATACCTCAGTCAGTTAAGTGCTATACGTGATACACGCTTTGGACGATCATGTCTCGAAAGTGACATGACCGACAGGGCAGAAGATTATCCCGCAGTAAGTTGCCATTGCTTTCGGCGGTAGACTGGTTGCCAGCCAATGCTATAGAATTTAATCTGTCCTGCTATTTGACTCATAGCTAGAGGGAGAAGAAATATATTCTATTATTAAGTAGTAATTAGTAGGAGATGAGTTTATTACTTCATAACAATAGAAAACCGATCCCCCACTTTACGAGCAGTAAAACCTTAATCATGTCTCCAACTATTATATTCAGTCGGTCAGTTAAGTGCCATACGTGATACACGTTTTGGACGATTACGTCTTGAAAGAGACATGACTGACTGGGCAGAAGATTATCCCGCAGTAGGTTGCCATTGCTTTCTGCGGTAGACTGGTTGCCAGCCAAGGCTATAGAACCCAATCTGTTTTATTATGTAACCCATAACTGGAGAGAAGAGACGGATTAATACCTTTCCCAATGTAATTTGTGAGAAAGTGAATGCAAGGAATCCAACTGGAATTCGAACTCGGCTCCAATTGTAGTAAAATGACCAACCAAATTTTATCTGTAGTTAAAGGTATTCAAATGCATTTAAAATATATTCAGTTGAAGCCATAAAATTGTGTTCAAAATATGTAGATTTCGTTATTAAACAATCCCTATAGATCGATATGATGCTGGGCAAAATTAACCGAAGCTTTGGGGAAACCCTGTCAAAATCAAACAATAGAGAAATTTAAAAATCTGGGAAGTGTTTTAACAGAAGATGGAAAGTGGAACACCGAAATATGAAGGTTCTTTAAGATAACCAAAGATGCTTTCCAAACGCTAATCAGGGTATTAAGAAATGAGAAAACTTCGTTAGCTGCAAAGAAAAGTGTACTGAACTGTTATACGTTATCTTCCCTTCTATATGGCAGCGAATACTAGACAATCTCCTCAAAGATGAAGAGAGTTGAAGCAAATGAAATGTGGATCTACAAAAAGATGCTGATGATACCATAGACCGACGCACCTAAAAGAAAGCGTACAACGTAAACGCTTTATGGTTCCATATATGGTTAGGTGTTCAGATCAATCGATCACTTGTGAGTTTTGCTCTTCAGCAGTGTCCTGAAAAGCCCATTCTGAGTTCGGGTAATATTGTAGAAATATCGATGATGCTTACCTAGAGCTGTTAGTTAATTGGATGTTGCCTCCAAGAAATGTTAAGTATAGCTCACAACATCCTAGTGGATGTTTCATTAACCCTCTAGGGCCATTCGTATCATATTTGATACAGTATGAAAACAAGCCTTGAAAGAAATATTTTCCTGAAAAATTTTTTAAGAGAAATATTTTATAAATTTCAAATGAAAGCAGTACTGACTGCTCAGTCAATGAATACCAAATGTTTCCTTATAGGGAAATACCAGATGTTTCCTTATAGGGAAATACTGTATCAAATATGATACGAATGGCCCTAGAGGGTTAAGTAGTAATTAGTGGGGGATCTGTTTATTACTTCATAACAATATAGAACTGATCCCCCACTTTATGACAAGTAGAAGCCTTAATCATATTATATTATTAACCCTCTAGGGCCATTCGTATCATATTTGATACAGTATGAAAACAAGCCTTGAAAGAAATATTTTCCTGAAAAATTTTTTAAGAGAAATATTTTATAAATTTCAAATGAAAGCAGTACTGACTGCTCAGTCCATGAATACCAAATGTTTCCTTATAGGGAAATACCAAATGTTTCCTTATAGGGAAATACTGTATCAAATATGATACGAATGGCCCTAGAGGGTTAATAGATAGATAGATAGATAAACAGACTGAGATTAACCCTCTAGGGTCATTCATATCATATTTGATACAGTATGAAAACAAGCCTTGAAAGAAATATTTTCCTGAAAAATTTTTTAAGAGAAATATTTTATAAATTTCAAATGAAAGCAGTACTGACTGCTCAGTCAATGAATACCAAATGTTTCCTTATAGGGAAATACCAGATGTTTCCTTATAGGGAAATACTGTATCAAATATGATACGAATGGCCCTAGAGGGTTAAGTAGTAATTAGTGGGGGATCTGTTTATTACTTCATAACAATATAGAACTGATCCCCCACTTTATGACAAGTAGAAGCCTTAATCATATTATATTATTAACCCTCTAGGGCCATTCGTATCATATTTGATACAGTATGAAAGATTGAAAGAAATATTTTCCTAAAAAAATTTTTAAGAGAAATATTTTATAAATTTCAAATGAAAGCAGTACTGACTGCTCAGTCAATGAATACCAAATGTTTCCTTATACGGAAATACCAAATGTTTCCTTATAGGGAAATACTGTATCAAATATGATACGAATGGCGCTAGAGGGTTAAGCTTAGACTTTAGGACTAAGTTAATGTCCAAGCAGTGACATTATACGAGGGTCATTCAATAAATAAGGCGAACTGTTGGGTATAAGGACTTCTAATACAGATAAAAGCTTACTTTTTTTGACCATTTTTTCCTTTACTTCTTTTTCAAAGGGATATAATTTTTTTGCAGATTGAAAAAAATTTTTGAGAGTTTTGGAGATTAACAAAGATGGCCGACCAAGAAGCATGCTCAAGGATTGAACAGAGGTTAGTTATCAAGTTTTCGGTTGCTGAAGGGGGCAAACCAGTTGAAATTCATAGGAGAATGCCAACTGTGTATGGTGCCACATATTTCAGCCAAAAAATGTCGGCAAGTGGGCTAAATTGTTTAAAAAAGGATGGAGCAGTGTTGAGGATGAAAACAGGTCTAGGAGGCCTACAGAAGTGAGGTCTCCTGAGGTGATCGAATGTCAATGACCTCATTCAGTCTGACAGTGCCAACTACTGTGAACTGCTGAGACACGTCAAGAAAGACATAAAGAACAAACTCAGGGGTCATCAGTCACACAGAGTCGTCTTGCATCAAGACAACGCAAGGCCTTACACAGCAGCCCAAACGGTGCAGACTATCAACGAGCTGGGCTGGGAACCGCTCCCTCATCCCCCTTACAGCCTAGACCTTACCCCTTCAGACTTTCACCTTTTTGGTCCCTTGAAAGCGTTCACGTGAGATACGATGTTTGAAAGTGACGATCAAGCCAAAAGTGCTGTGAGCGATTGGCTGAGACATCAGTCCAAAGATTTTTATGCTGAGAGAATACAGAAGCTTGTGCACAGATGGGAAAAGTGTGTGACACTGCTGAGAGACTACGTTAAAAAATTAAAAAAAAGTAAAATTCTATCTATATTAGAATTTCTGATATCGAAAAATTCACCTTATTTATTGAATGACCCTCTTAGAAGTCTTTATACCGAAAAATCCACCTTTTTTATTGAATGACACTCGTAGAAGTTCTTATACCGAAAAATTCACTTTATTGAATTATATGAAGTAACTGTAAGAAGAACTTAAAATGTCGACAATTTACTATATAAGTATAAAATATAGTCACTGATGCCTCCTCAACAGGTGTTTATTCGTGCAACCAGACTGGCAACTGGGTCCCACCTATTCACAGTCAGGTTAGCCAAATGCAGACGACAATTCTACTCCTTCATCTTCTTCTCTCGCACTTCCCGCCTGTGGAACTCGCTCCCGTATTCTTGCTTTCCTGACGGCTACAACCTCCAGAAATTTAAATGCAAAGTCAATACTCATTTACTAACCACTGAACTCTAGCTCTCTCCCCACCCCCGTATATCCTTCCCTATCTCTCCACCTATGCACCTGTCATCGCACCTGCATTCTCAGCTTTCTATTGCTCCTTTCTAACTAGTTTGTACTCCTCACTCTTTTCTAATTAATCTTTTTACATTTATGTAGCCCCCTGCACATCAGTGGCGTTTCCGCCTTGCTCGGGGTGAAATGATAAAAAAAAAAAAAAAAACGTTGACTGCTAATCGTACATTTTTGCCGAGTATGAATTATTGAAACTTGACTAGAACGCTCAACTAAGAGAGGAGCTTTTACATCATCCGCCATCTTGAATCACTTTATAGATATACAGTCGATTTAGCGATATTCTATTGACTGGAAGTACTGTCATATCTCTTTCCTGTCTTGTGCTTATTATCAATTAATTACTTCAGATCTAAACCAACCCACTTTTGTCTTCGCCAAGACTGAACTAATGCAATAAAATTGTAATATACACATAAAAAAAAAGCGAAGCAATGCTACAAGTTTCGAAGGTATCGATTAACTAAGTTACATGAATGCATCAAATGGTTCTACAAAGATGAAAGCTAAACGAGGGTCATATTTATTCGGTATATATATCAACTGTTTCGTATTTCTTTTGAAATATTTTCACATGATAGTTTTACGTATCTCACTTGTAATTTTGTGGTTCACAAACGCAAGTTAAATGTCTGCTGACCTCACGAGGTTGCATCGATTTGTTTCAATGTATTTTGAATGCTTCCAAACCTAAGCATGAAGTTAAGGGAACCTGTTTATACCTTCAGAAATATATAGTTTACAAATTTTTTCTCGCTTCTTTTTTCTAAATGACATCAAATGCAATTTGAAATGTGGTATGATTCCTTTCTCTATAACAATATTCAGAAATTTTAGTGCAGAAAATCGATAATATATATATATATATATATATATATATATATATATATATATATATATAAGGCAAGATGTTTGTGCGTGTGTGTCTGTTTATCTACCTGTATATTTGTATTTTTTTCACCACTTTTATTTTAGTTTTTGCTTCGGGTTTGGCTCTAAGTAGGTATAATTGTAGTTCTTAGTCTCAGCCATGATAACATTTACTCAGAGGACTTATTTAGCCTTCAAAATTCAGTTTACGATGAAAAAACTTGTTTCATATCGATACCAGGAAATGAAAATTTGACTTACATCAATTCATTTTCCTTTCAGTCTACGGTTTCGCTTTAACTGGAAACAACGAATGCTTTTTAGTCTTTCGTGCCAACGTCCAAAGTGTCTGAGCTCCAGGATCTACTGAGCTGCTAGTATATATATATATATATATATATATATATATATATATACATACTAGTTGCGATTGGTAAATTGTCGCACTTAATTTATTATTTCAAATATTCTTTAGGCTGAATCTGAGCTCCAGGACCATGGATTAATTTTAAAGCTTTCATTACACTGGAGCAACGCCGGGCTATACTGCTAGTATATTAATGGACCTGTCTTCAATAAATATATTCAGGAGAACTCTGCTTGTATTGAGAGTTCATCAAAGCCCTCTTTTGGTCATCAAAACCCTCTGCTTCCGGGCGGCGAACAACTCAAACGAGGCTCGACTGAATTGTAGAGTTTCGTCTTGGGTAAATAGACAAGAGCCCGA
The DNA here is from genome assembly GCA_037127315.1 of Ascarosepion bandense. NCBI lineage: Eukaryota > Metazoa > Mollusca > Cephalopoda > Sepiida > Sepiidae > Ascarosepion > Ascarosepion bandense. The sequence continues at coordinate 4,700,611 of JBBBDQ010000387.1, read as the reverse complement.
TTCTGCCTTAAGCAGGGTCTACGGGGAATTTTTGTCCAAGCTTAAGGGCTCGGATCTCCCACGTAAAACTTGGCCTTATGTCTCACCCAGCCTAATTGGGGAGGCAGGTGAATATTAGTTCATCAGAGCTCTGACTTTGTCAGACTCTTTGCCTTCGGCTGGAGAGGGATCCAAACAAGGCTAAGCTGAAAGGCAGTCTCGTTTGGGGAAAATAGACGAGAGTCTGCCACCGCATATGCGGGGTCTACGGGGAACTTTTTCACGATCTTACGCCTCACGTTAAAATCGGCCTTGTACCACATCTCGCCTTTGTGGGGAGGCTCGAGTAAATACCGAGTACATTAAAGTTGACATTTAATTCAAATACGAATTGTCTTTAACAATTTTACTACAATTTAAAGAACTCTTGTTGTTAAACATAACATTAATCCAGTAACGTTAGAGACATCTTCACCTATTTTGGACTCTCCATTGTATGAAAGCTAGGCTCTCCAAAAACAAGCAAAGAAAAAACAGCTTTGAACGCATATGTTTTTCGGCGTGGGCAAGAGATATGCAAGGTCATTATGTCCTGCTAGTAGTGACAAATCTAAATCTAAACTTATTTATAAATGGAACTTTGTATCTGTGTGTGTGTCCGTTACCTATAGACTCCGGAACGGCTGAACCGATTTTCTTCAAAATTTACACAGTTGTACTATAAGCGTCTGCGAGTGTTCTTAGCTAGGTTTTGTGTCGAGGTACTCCCGATGAATATCAAAAATCGATAATTGAAAAAATCGGCTCATAGAAGGAGTGGTCCGATTTGAATCAAATTTGATACACTCATAGACAAAGACATAAGAAACGATATTCAGAAGTTTCAATGTTGCAGTTTTTACAATAGTGCAGAAAATCGATAATATATATATATATATATATATATATATATATATATATATATATATATATATATAAGGCAAGATGCTTGTGTGTGTGTCTGTTTATCTGCCTGTATGTCTGTATTTTTTCAGCCCTTTTATTTTAGTTTTTGCTTCGGGTTTGACTCTCGGTAGGTATAATTGTAGTTCTTAGTCTCAGCCATGATATCATTTACGCAGAGGACTTATTTAGCCTTCAAATTTCAGTTTACGACGAAGAAACTTATTTGATATCGATACCAAGAAATCAAGATTTGACTTACATCCATTCATTTTTCTTTCAGTCTACGGTTTCGCTTTATCTGGAAACAACTATTGCTTTTTAGTCTTTCGTGTCAACGTGCAAAGAGTCTGAGCTTCAGGACTGTGGATTAGTTTTAAAGCTTTCATTACACCCGAGCAACGCCGGGCTATACTGCTATTACTATATATACGGAAAGCGGAGACATTGGGCTTAAGTTTGTAGAGGTACAAAGGGAAGCGAAATGGTATCTTGTTCGGCACCAGTGGATTCATTTGGCTGCCTGTCAACTACAACGACAGAACTCGACTACTAAAAAAAGAACAACCTTAATTAAACGCATGTTTTTTCAGCGTAGGCAAGAGATATGCAAGGTCATTATGTCCTACTAGAAGTAACAAATGCTGTATATACGGAAAACAGAGATAATTGGGGAGTGTTTTGACAGAGGATGGAAAATGCGACATGGAGATCCAAAGAGGCATTAGCAGTGCCAAAGACGCATTTCAGAAGCTAATCCGAGTAATGAAAAACAGGAAAATCTCATTAGAAACAAAGAAAACAGTGCTGAATTGCTATGTGATATCTGTCCTTCTGTATGGAAGTGAATGTTGAACGATCTCATCAAGGATGAAGGAGAGGCTTGAGGCAGCAGAAATATGGTTTTACAGAAGGATGCTGAGGATATCATGGACAGAGCACGTGTGCAACGATGAGGTGTTGGAAAGGATGCAAACGAGAAGAAAACTTATAATAAATATCAGGAAGAGACAAATGAGGTTCCTGGGACACGTAATGAGGAAGGAGGGCTTGGAGAACTTGATACTCACGGGTCGGATAAATGGAAGAAGAGACAGAGGAAAGCAGCATGAGACGTACTTGTTAGGGCTGAGCAAATGGTTGACGGAGCCGGGCTTGGGAGAGATACCAAGAGAAAAATTATTGAGAGCAACAAGAGAGAGAGCCAAGTGGAAGTCCATGATCGCCTACGTCATGAAGGGGCACTGCACATGATAAAGAAGAGCTTAAGTTTGTAGGAGTGCAAAGGGAAATGAAATGGTATCTTTTGGATACACTTGGCAGCCTATCAACTACAACAACAGAGAACACGGCTACTAAAAACAAAAAAAAAAGACAGCCATTAAAGTCATTGATTGGCACAAAGAGTACAGAAACATTTTAAACGCGAGCATTGCAGAAGAGAATTCAGGGGAAATCTTCTTCTTCTTCTATGTGCCCTGTCCCTTCAGGACGTAGGCGATCATGGTTCTCCATGTCTCCCTATCCCTTGTGGCTCTTAGTATGTTTGCTCCTGTTACTCCTGGCAAACCCCGTTCCGTCATCCACCTGATCAGGCCCTGCAAATATGTTATCCGCTGCCTTCCTCTGTCTCTCTTTCCTTCTATCTGGTCAGTCAGTATCAGGTTCTTCAAGCTCTCCTTCCTCATTGCGTGTCCCAGGAACGTCAGTTGTCTCTTCCTGAGGCTCAGTATTAATTTCCTTTTTGTTGCCATTCTTTCCAACACCTCATTGTTGCTTGCATGATCCACGATATCCACAGCATCCACAGTTGCCATTCTTTCCAACACCTCATTGTTGCTTGCATTGGTCCACGATATCCACAGCATCCTTCTCTAGAACCACATTTCCACTGCTTCCAGTTTTGTCCTCATTTTCGATGATATTGACCAGCATTCACTGCCGTATTGAAGAGCTGACATCACATAGCAATCCAGCACTCTTTTCTTTGTTTCTAGTGAAATTTTCTTGTGTGTTAGTACTTTACTCAGCTTCTGGAACCCGTCATTTGGCATGTCAATTCGCCTTCGGATCTCAGTGTCGCACTTTCCATCTCCTGTTAGAACACTTCCTAGGTATTTAAATTTTTGTACTTGCTTGATTCTGGTATCCCCCACCTGTATTTGGCATTTTGGGTTGCACCTTTTGCTGATGACCATGCATTCAGTTTTTTTACAGTTTATTTGTAATCCTTTTTTGTCACTCTCCACCGATACCTTCTGTAGGAGGTCTTGTAGTTTCCTTTCCGTGTCTGCAATCAGATAAAAAATCCTGGCGTGTGATCTAGGGTCCTGAACCTGTACAGCGAGAATATTTTGAGGACCCTAGATAACACACCAGGGGAAATCTACCCGTGCCTAAACGAAGTCTAGATGGCTAATTCATCTCTTTCTATACATGTAGTGGGATACTATTTGATTGACCTAAAGATAACGATTACTTTAAACCAACGAGCAAGTTGTCACCTAATGAAGGAATTATGTTGCAACCTAATATTAGAAATACCCTTCGGAAGCTCTAAGCCCCCCTTTAATGTCTGCAGCCTAGGAGCCATAAGAATGCACTTGTTTTAAGAATCTATTACCTATTTACCGATAGCTACTATACCTAGGCGACACCCGGAGGAAGATAAATCATTTATCCAAACCAAAGTTACTCGGATGTTAAAGGAAGATATTATCGAACAAAGTTATTCCTCTTGGAGAGCTCAAGCCTTCGTAGTCTCTTCTGAGAACAAAAAAATAAATAAAATGGTAATCGACTATTCCCAAACGATAAATTGGTTTATTTTACTGGTTGCCTACCCTCTGCCAAGGATAGACGAGACGATAGAAAAATAGCCAAAAACAATCGGCTTAGAGATCGGAACCCCATAAGTGTCTTTCGTAAGGCCCAGCGATAAACCGTTTACGACCTTCAAGACTAGCGGTAGACTATATCAACTTTGCAGAATAGCGTTTGACGTAACTCACGGGGTAACTATCTTTCAACGAGTGGTAGACCAGATAATATCGAAAGATAACCTGCAATGCATCTATGATTACATCGATAATGTAATCTTATCTGGGAAAAATTGAATAGAACATGACAAAAATCTCAAATTATGGCGGCTGTTAAAAGGTACAAGCTGACGCATAACGAAGTCAAATGTTATGTTCGGCGTAAAAATATAAAACTACATGGATACATATTCAGTAAAAATAATATAAAACTCGATCCATAATGTTTGAATCGATTACTCAGTCTACCGGTCGCAAGAGATTTACCCGCTTTACGCCATGCATTAGAAATGTTAGCATTAAATATCGTTTTTTTTCTCCAAAAAATCCACCCTCTAACAGTCAGTTAAGTGCCATGCGCGATACACGCTTGGGCGATCATGTCTCGAAAGAGACATGACTGACTGGGCAGAAGATTATCCCGCAGTAGGTTGCCATTGCTTTCTGCGGTAGACTGGTTGCCGACCAAGGCTATAGAACCCAATCTGTCCTATTATTTAACCCATAACTGGAGGGAAGAGACGGATTAATACCTTTCCCAAGGGTATTTGCGCGTAAGTGAATGCAAGGAATTCAACTGGAATTCGAACTCGGTTCCCCGATTTCTCGTTCCGAGCCGATATCCATTGCGCCACAACGCACATCCACCACCCTCTAACAACTGCATCAAAATCCCCATCATCTACCATAGCAGCGAAAACGTCTAAAGTGTTAAAAAGTGGCATAGCGAAAACAGCACTTACTATGCCTGGTCATACACTACCTTTAGTAATACAGACATACTCCTCAAAATGCTCCATGGCTGTCTTTTTAAGACGGTCGGAAAGGAACATAGCCGTTTTCTCTAGAAGTCTGTTTAAATCAGAACGTAGGAATTTTGCAGCAGAGAAAAAAAAACTATGCTATGTAAAGGCGGTCTGCAAGAGAGACGGACGACACGATGCGGCTAGTCGCTAGTCATCCCTGTTTCCACCAGGTAAGACGGACCAAGAACGCGGGGAAACGAATATCGGCGGCAAGCTACACGGAGGGGAGCGTGTTATTCAGACGGAAGGACGGCGGACAGAGGGTGGCAACATCTTCGCGATACTACGTCGTCGTCGGTCACTTACTGCATGGGAAGCACGGCGACTAGACTTCGCGGTCTGATAGCGAGAAACAAAGGACTGGCAAACCATCCTGCGACATCCCGAAAGAAAGCGTAGACGCAGGGACAGAGACAGACGCTCAGGTGGCACACCGACCAGAGTTCAATCTTCTTCTAGACCAGCTGCAAACGTTGGTGCTGAATCGTTCAGAAGGCATTATTTGATAGGAAAACACTTTCAATTAATTACAGACTAGCATCATAGCCCGGCGTTGCCCGTGCAACTCAGAACATTTTAGTAATAGAAGATGCCAATGAGAGGAGTATATTTGCGGAAACGTGATTTGATGTTTTGTGTGACATTGTAAAGAACATTGCGTTTATTTTTGTTTCAAAATTACGGGGGGGGAAATAGATTTTTTGTTGACTAAATGAATTTAACATAAAAATAAAAATTATTTATTTTGTTTTGCTGAAATTAGAAATATAAAAACTATTACGCTCTCAGTTCAGAAATTTTCGAGAATGTTTAAAAATGTAGACATTTAATTTTAGAGGAAAAAGTTACATAAATGCCACACGAATTACAGACAGTTGATTTCCTGCATGAAATATTAAGTAAACAAAGCTTTATTTTTTTAAATTTTATTTTCTGATGTATGAAATATTAAATATGAAAAATAAAAAAACTTAAATAATTAAATTAACCATTGGCACTTTTTTTTACATGTTTTGTTTTGTATGAAAAAACACTTTTTTTAAAAATATTTCCTTTGTTTCAAAATTACGGGGGAAAATATTTACATTTTTTGTTGACCAAATGAATTTTTAAAACATCGGAATAAAAATCAAATATAAATGCACATTTCTGTTTTTAATAAAAAAATATTTCAGTCGCATTTGACACCCGTGATCTGATTTCTGTGACGTAATTTAGCAACCATCTTAGATCTAAGATGTTTTACGGACCAAAGTTAAACAATCGGCTCCATTTGCCAAAAAGTGCGAAAGGGAAAATTGCTGAACTCAAAAAGTATGTGTCGACCTGGCTTCCCTGTAGAGATGTATCCTTAGAAAGTTTGAAATTTAGAAAGAAGTTTGAATTTTAGTTTAGAAATGTAGGCGTGCATAGGGAACAGTCACACACAGACTCACAGATTGCTTTATATATATATATATATATATATATATATATGCCTTTTATATATATACATAAAAATCAACCGCATTTACTTTGAACGGAAAAGACTACCCGCAAAATAAAAAAATGTGAAGATAGCCAGGTAGCGCATGAAACTCTCCTGTTACTCGTTCGACGTAACATCAGTCAGTCAGTTAAGTGCCATACGTGATACCCGCTTTGGGTGCTCATGTCTCGAAAGAGATATGACTGACTGGGCAGAAGATTATCCTGCAGTAGGTTGCCATTACTTTCTGCGGTAGACTGGTTGCCAGCCAAGACTATAAAACCCAATCAGTCCTATTATTTAACCCATTACTCGAAGGAAGAGATGCATTAATACCTTTCCCAAAGTATTTGTTTGTAAGTGAATGTAAGGAATTCAACTGAAATTCGAACTCGGCTTCCCAATTTGTCGTTCTAAATCGATATCTACTGCACCACAACGCACATCCAACCTTGGGAAAGGTATTAATCCGTATATTCTTTCCAGTTATGGGTTAAATAACAGGACATTGGGTTCTATAGTCTTGGTTGGCAACCAGTCTACCGCAGAAAGTAATGGCAACCTACTGCGGGATAATCTTCTGCCCAGTCAGTCATGTCTCGAAAGAGACGTGATCGCCCAAGCGTGTATCACGTATGGTACTTAACTGGCAGATCGAGTACTACGCTTAAATTCGAATTGTCAAAGTACAAGACAGGCAGGCTAATCAGAGCAAGTGCCTAGGTGCCAGGTCAGGGTTGATAATATTGGAAAGTCTTATTAAACTTAGATATCTTATTCGCGGGAACTTACTTTATACGGTGACTGTGCCTTTCTCTGAAGTATTTCAATAGAAGACGGAAAGTGTGACACTGAAATCTCAAGATAGCCAAATATGTTTTCCAGAAGCTAAGCAGAGTAATAAGAAATAGAAAAACTTTGCGAGAAACAAGGAAAAAGTCTATTAAGCTGTTACAGGATATGCCTTCCTGCAAAGCAGTGACTTCTTGACAGGATTCCCAAAGATTAAAAAGACACCTGAAACAACCGAAATGTTGTTCTACAGAAGGATGCTGAGGATCTCATGAACCGAACATGTTATCACCGACGAATTTTTAGAGAAAATGCAAACAAAAAGGTAACTTATTCCTATACATCAGGAAGAGACAGTTGAGATTTCTAGGACACATAATGAGGAAAGAGGGCTTGGAAAATCTAATACTCACAAGTCAGTGTGAAGGCAAGAGAGATAGTGGAAGACAACGTATAACATACTTAGTGATCTTGAGTAAATGGTTGGTGGAACAGATATCAAGAAAAAAAATAGAAATACGAAATTTATTAACCTATATCCTGAGTCGGGGCACAACATATGAAGGGCTCACCTTAACTGTTAGGCTACAAAAATAAAACCAGTAGGCTTTGTTCAAATTAGCTTCAGAGCGATATTCTCTTGAATGCCCACTGTCTCGCCACAACCAGGGAGCCACAAAGTAGTGTGTATCAAGGGTTACGTTAGATGTTAAGGTTTGATGATATTTTCTCCTAATTTTTTACCCAATTTAAAAAAAAATCGGTTCAAGCGGGTTACTTCCCTTGCATGTTCAGCAGTTTCGTAGAAGAGTTGTACCACCCATTTTGATTGGCTGAATCCCGCAGTGCCTCGTTCAATCACAGGCCTCTGTCGAATTAGCGCCATAAAACTAATCTTCTGGCTCATTCAATTTTTTAACTTACAAATCTGACCACGAAAGACGGGCCGTCAGTGTTTAACGGCTCGAAATTCCTACGTTAAAAATTGAACCTGTATCACATACGGCCTCAATGTGGAATTTTCTGGTACAACCCCAAAGTCTAACGGTAAGTGAACTCTTATAACTCAGCCTTTATGTTGCAGTCTTTGTAGCGACTAATTTGATGGTGTATGTAGGATTGTAAGATGATGGAAGTGTTCTTGTGCTAAATGAAAAAAATGTAAAGAGTGATTGGATCGTGAATGTAATTAACTAGGTATAGGATAGTTAATAAAAGACCCCCCTCCTCTGCTCAAACCACTTTTCGGCCTTGTGCCACAATTTTGTATTCTCATACATAATAAATATTCTGACCTCAAAGGACTTTATCAAATATACCTGAAAATATATCTCTTCAATTTACAAGAACTTAACTTCAGTTTAGCCAAAAACACCACTCTTTGTTTGGAACTCTTCATTGTATATTGCGTAACAAAATGTTTTCTTATCTTAATATCATGTCGTGTCACGGTTGTGGTTGTCCTGCTAAATTTTGATCGGAGCAAGCTTAACACCAGTTAGCACTGAAATCACCATAGATCCTCTTGTAAAATGAATATTATATTTTTAAAATCGGTTATCTAACTGTAAAGTTTTAAATATGAAGTGACTTAAGTTGATTGTTGTTTTCTGGAATGAGACATGTCAGACTTTTCTAAACGTATAATAGACTTATGTTTCTGGAAAAAGGTTTCTCTGATTTATTTTGAAAATTAATGGCAGTCGTGATACAGCTTACCTCAGTAGAATCTTTGCCTATTGAAGACCTGTAATGTTCTTTTTTAGTTTTAGCAAGAAGCAAAATATTGAAAATAAAATATTGCCGACAGTTGAATTCTCATCCTATATCTTAAGGGTCCTGTAATAAAGAGCAAGATAAAAAGACAACTAATATTTCTTGGAAGACACGGATGTGGCGAGTGATATTTAATTACAGAAAAGAATGTCGTTAAAAGAAACATGAATACATTATTAAAATTGGAGCATGTTAAACGGTATTTTATTTACTAAAGAACCGCTTAATATCGAAGTAGCTATTTTCTGGCATTTACGAATAAGTTTTAATCCGGGAATTTTCTCTCTAGTGGCACAACAGGTTCAGAACAGAAAAGAATCTTCGCTTAAAAATAGGTTGGCAAAAAATACTAAACATAAGACATCCTGCAAGGGCAAGAAATAACTCTTTTGTGACAGAACAATATAAAGATTATACACTACGCCTCGGTCAGCCATATTGTTATTTTCGGCTAGACAAGCATTTGTCTTGTACTCTGTAACCCATCAGTGTAGGTGCCTCCACGAATTCACTGAAAAAAAAAAAACAACACACACACACAGTGTGAAGAAAAAAGCCCCCAAACTAAATAAAAACAAAATGTTATCAGCAAAATGTTCATGTTATTATTAAGAGGATAGATCAAATAATTTTTAATTATTTAAATTTTTAAAATTCTAACACGTTCGAAATTTTGCTATAAAATCTTGTTTTTCTTTTGTCCTTCAGTGACGCAAGTTTTCCAAAGGTTTATTAAGGCAAACGTAATATTATTCAAGTCAATTTTTACCGGTGAAAAAACGCATTAATTTGGAAATTCTTGCAAAAATCAAACAATGGCCGGATTTTGATGGAAATTTTAAGACTTATTCATAAGTAACTAAAATCAGTTCTGAAATAACTATTTTAGAAAGTCTTAGTAATTTTTTTTTTACATGTTACCCACTCCCGCCAATTAATTTCCTGAAAGATCTAGAAATTCTTGAGTTTGCCAATATACCTAACATTAATTAAATTCAGGAGTCATTGGGAATTGCAAATCAACTTTTTTTTTGTTTTCTAAATTAGCCCTTTTTCAGAAAATCTGCTCCGAAATGTGAAAAGAAAAATGCATTAAAACTATGCCATAGTTTTAATGCATTTTTGTTTTCACATTTCGGAGCAGATTTTCTGAAAAAGGGCTATGGCATTCTTTTTTTTTATTTAGATAAACTTTTAATTGGATTTATAAACATATTAATATTATTAAATGAACCCTTAAATGAAGTCAATATTTGATGTCCTGAAGCAAAACGAATAAGGTAACTGACATGAATATAAAGTTTTCTCTCTTCCATTTACACTTTTTCAATAATATTTTGCATTAATTCCTGACCGCTGTTCCATTCTTATTTTCTCAAAACATGCAAGGCACGTTAGAATGTCTGTTCGTACTGAAGGTCAACTATTTTTTTTCTAACGCAAAAAGAGCGAGAAGAAAAGACCAAGCAACAGTTGCCTGAAATAAAAAAAAAAACAAAACAAAGTATCTGGTTGTCAAGAGAAAGGACAGCTCAACATGCAAATTAAAATTTGTATATCCCAAGATCGAACAAGTACTCCAGTTTATATATCCGCTAAGTGATTTAACAGAAAACGGAAAGTACGCCATCAAAATCTGATTGGGATAGCGAAAATTGAGTTCCAAAAGCTAAGCAAAGTATTAAGAAACGTGAAATTTTCATTGAAAACAAAGAAACGTTAGATTATATCAACCCGCCGAGGTTGGCGGTGAATGCTAGACAATCGATTCAAGATGAGAACAGTCCGAACAATGTAAATAGTCAGAATGCCTCGTATGGGAAAGCAGAAGGCTTTTTTTTAATCCCCACTCCTTTTATTTTTCATGTTTAACTAAAATTCAAACACTGTTAAGAGCTTCTGTTGGCCGACGATTGACTGTGCAAATAAGTTTACATTCTGAGATAAAACGTAACTGAAAAGGAATGATCTTTCAGCAGTAGGTATCTGTTTTTAATTCTTGTTTGAATTATTTTTGTTATTTTTTCTCTTATCCAATAAGTTTTTAACTCTGTTAATCTTACGTTTTAACTCTTTTTTTTTTCTAATTGATGTTATCTCTTTCTCTCGGTGTAATCCAAGAGTTTACATTTCACGTTTGATTTTATCGTAATTTTTATTACAAATTAATCTATATCTAACAGCCATTTGGTATTTTTTTAAAAATTTTTTACCCCGCTGCCACGGAGCTGACCAACTGTTCTTTCATGAATCTAGGGATAGATTACTTCCACCTCCCATACACCTAAATCTGAGTGTAAATTAGAATGTCTGCAAAACATAACATGATTAATAAAGAGTTTCTATGGGCCGACGATTGACTCTTTAAAGAAGTTAGACGAATTTACATTTTCAGATAAAACTTGACTAGAAAATCTAACCAACGACTGTTTTCAATTATCTTGCAACGGAAGGTATCTGCCAATTTTTTTAATTTTTAATAGCATTTACAGCCACGCAATTGCCGAAAAACAGTATAGCATGTTGCTGAAAGGACTTAAACTTAATAAAAAACAGTTTGATCATGAAAAGGTTTACGCTATTATTAAGAGGAAAAATCAAACTTAGTTATTTAAAAAAAAATTTTGATCCTTTCCAACACTTTCGAAATTTTAGTTAAAATTTATTTTTTTTGTCATCGATTCACGCCATGATTAAGTAATGCTAGTACTAAGGAAAACGTAATATTACGCAGGTCGTTTTTTTTTTTAGTGTTGAAAGAGACATTAATTTAAAAATTCTTGCAAAAATTTAATTGTCTGATTTTAATGAAACCTTCATGACTTATTCAGAACGGGATGAAATTATTTATGCAATTATTATTTTTAGAAAATCTTGGTATTTTTTTTGTGTATGTTACGCACCTCCAATTATTTGCGTTGTAAAAGTCCTCTACAACAACCAGCCAGTAATCAACTAGAATGGAAGTTGGATTTGACTGACCAAAAAAAACCACCAGGGCAATTGGTAGGTGGTTTAAATAACAACCTGGGAGATTCAATTTAAATAACAACCTGGGAGATTCCACTCTGTTACAGGCAAGTCCACTCCATAAGTATTGATTGGCTGATAATTTCAGTGTGTATATTGAGCTCCATGAATATTGAGCACATCCACACTCTTGAATGAGCACCCTCCTGCAGGGAGACAGCCATGTTGAAAGGTAAGTTATTTGACTTCTACAGAAAACTTCTAGCAATACATTATCCATACCAACTTACTTTTTATTAGTTAAATGCTGGACTCATTGGGGAATGTTAATCATGTAATTTTTTTTTATTTAAGAGACTATTTTTTGCGAAAATCTGCTCCTAATGGGAAAATCAAAAATGCATTAAAACTAAGCAATTTTTAATTTAAAATTTTGATTTTATAAATAATATAATTTAAGGATATCATATTCAGAAGAAAAGAAAAAAAACGATGAATTTTTATAAAAACTGTTTATTTTTTCCTTGCTAATTAAAGTTTCAAACATACTTTAAATTTCTTCCAGTCGTTAATTTATTAAATAAAGACTTAATTTACAAATCGAAAATTCAAAAGCGTGATACAAATAACTTACAATGAACATTTTCGAAATAATATATAGATTATTAATGTTAGTGCGTATTTTCTTTTACTGTGGAAACTTATAAGAGACTTACCAATAAAAGGTCACGTGTTTCAATGGTTACTCACCTTATTTTTCTTGTGCCGTGTCTCTCAAGGACGGAGGCGGTCGTGGACTTCCACTTGGGTCTCTTGTCGCTCTCAAAATTCTTCCTCTTAGTAGTTTTCCCAAACCCCGCTCTGCCATCCATTTAAGTAGGTCTCGCGCTGCTATCCTCTGTCTCTTTCTTTCCATCCGTCCTATGAGTATTATATTCTCCAGACCTTCCTTCCTTCCTTCCTCATTGTCACAGAGGCTTACGGCCATATCACGTTGAATACACCGGTTCTCGCTCGATCACCGAAGTTAAGCAACGTTGAGCCTGGTCAGTACTTAGATGAGTGACCGCTTGGGAATACCAGGTGCTGTAAGCGTTTAGTGACGGATGTGCGTTGTGGTGCAGTGGATATCGGCTCGGAAAGAGAAATCGGTGAGCCGAGTTCGAATTCCAATTGAATACCCTGCATTCATTTAAGCACAGGTACCCTTGGGAAAGGTGTTAATCCGTCCCTTCCCTCCAGTTATGGTTTACCTAACAAGGGTAGGACTTGGGGACCCTGCCCTTAAAAACAAATTCCAATGAATCGTGAAAAGAAAAAAAAAACGTTGAAAAAATAAAATAACCTTACCCAAAATCACTAGTTAATCATTGCGTTTATACATCCTGTTGCTGAGCAGGGTTTTTTTGTCCTGTTCCTTCATTTTTTATGCATGTCACCATTAGTTGTCGTGCTCAGTCTCTCTACTTCGGTACATTTGCCGTTGAGCCATTTTTCTTTAGCCTGTCAGCATTTGCTCTTTATTTTTTTGTGTAGTTTCTTGTATTCCGTTCCATATCTTTGCATTGTTTTCTGTCTCTTTTGCATCAGGCCAGTGGCTCTCGGTATGACAGTACACTTGCATCTAACTTCAAGGCTTCTGATTGGGAGGTTGCGAAGAGTATGGAAACAGCTCCTAATTGTTGTTGTTGTTGTTGTACCCAGGTCCATCCTGACCCGGGGTGGTAGTACCTGTTAGAGCCCAGCTATGGGTCAAAGCACAATGAAAGTATAAAGATAGACTATTATAGAAAAATATACATTTTTGAAGGAGAAATATTAGCAACAATAGTTTTAAGAGAAACGAACTATTGCCATAGTACATTTTTAAAGGAAAAAAATTATTTCCAAAATAAAAGTATAAAAATACAGTTTTTATACATATATATATATATATATATATATATATACATACTTTTCGGTCTGTCATCGGCATGGCTGATGTTAAACTCCTGGAGAGCAATACACCGCTCTTCCTTGACATCAATTTGAAATTGAGGGTGCGTTAGGGTGCAGTGGATATCGGCTCGTAACGAGAAATCGGTGAGGCGAGTTCGAATTCCAGTTAAATTTATTGCATTCACTTTTGCGCCAATACGATTGAAGAAAGTTATTAATCCGTCTCTTCCCTCCAGTTTTTAATTAAATAACAGGGCAGATTGGGTTATATAGCCTTTGTTGTCAACCAGTCTACCGCAGAAAGTAATGGAAAGAGACATGATCGCCCAAGCGTGTATCACGTATGGCAATTAACTGACTGATATGGATAAAAGAATTGAATAGCAGGACAGGTTGGGTTCTATAGCCTTTGTTGTCAACCAGTCTACCGCAGAAAGTAATGGAAAGAGACATGATCGCCCAAACGTGTATCACGTATGACACTTAACTGACTGGTACAAATTGCGACAGCGGGTAGTTTCATAATCGTGAAAAATTAACCCCAGTCTTGATATAACGTAAAAGCCTTGCTGACTAAAATGAGGAAATTAAACAAAATACGTCGTTCTATCTGGAAGGAGATACCGTCATGTATTGTACAATAGTGGTCATTCTCTTGGAGTTAATGTAAACCCTGAAGAGGCCAAATGTACCACTAGGGGTTAATGTACCCCAGTTTGATGAAACACCCTGATCGAAAGATTCTTGATAAAATGCAAAGAAGGATCTGCAAGTGACCTTGACTTGGTATCTCGATTACACTCGCTTTCGCACTCGCTTTCGCACTGAGTTGGTTTGGCGTCTCTGTCATTGTTGATTGTCTTGAGGGAGAATTATTTTTCTATTTTTTATTTTGCTTTTGTCACGACTTGATATTTTATTTCATATTAGATTTTTTTCTTAATTTGTTCTCCTCGTTGATTTCTGCAAAATAGTTTATTTCTGTTTTTTTTTTTTTAGTTAGTCGATAACGAAGTTAAACCGTGATTAGAGAAATTCAGTTGTTAGTGTTTTTCCCTTTATTAAGAAATATTGTGCGTAAGCGATGTTGAAAGTACTATGTTTATTAAATGATTTGCCAGCAATATCTCTCTCACTCTCTCTTTCTCTCTGTATTTTGGATTTGTAGACATTAACTTTTGTAATTAAGTAGGGGTGGGTGATAGCTACCTTTCTATATCTATAAACAGATGTTTAAACCATTCACTATTTAAATTGATATACAAGTGAAAAAAAGCTGAAGTTTAGTTCATGACAATAAATGAATAACTAGCAATCGAGCTCTCTGTCAGTGTCACACACTCTCTCTCTCTCTCTGTCAGTGTCACACACTCTCTCTCTCTCTCTGTCAGTGTCACACACTCTCTCTCTCTCTCTGTCAGTGTCACACACTCTCTCTCTCTCTCTGTCAGTGTCACACACTCTCTCTCTCTCTCTGTCAGTGTCACACACTCTCTCTCTCTCTCTGTCAGTGTCACACACTCTCTCTCTCTCTCTGTCAGTGTCACTCTCTCTCTCTCTCTGTCAGTGTCACACACTCTCTCTCTCTCTGTCAGTGTCACACACTCTCTCTGTGCAGTGTCACACACTCTCTCTCTGTCAGTGTCACACACTCTCTCTGTCAGTGTCACACACTCTCTCTCTCTGTCAGTGTCACACACTCTCTCTCTCGGTCAGTGTCACAACACTCTCTCTCTCTGTCAGTGTCACACACACTCTCTCTCTTGCTTGTGTGTCACACACACACTCTCTCTCTTTTGTCAGTGTCACACACACACTCTCTCTCTTTTGTCAGTGTCACACACACACTCTCTCTTCTTGTCAGTGTCACACACACATTCTCTCTTTGGTCAGTGTCACACACACTCTCTCTCTCTTTGTCAGTGTCACACTCTCTCTCTGTGTCAGTGTCACACTCTCTCTCTCTGTGTCAGTGTCACACTCTTCTGTGTCAGTGTCACACTCTCTCTCTCTGTGTCAGTGTCACACACACTTCTCTGTCAGTGCTCACACACTCTCTCTGTCAGTGTCACACACACTCTCTCTCTGTCAGTGTCACACACACTCTCTCTCTGTCAGTGTCACACACACTCTCTCTCTGTCAAGGTCACACACACTTCTCTGTCAGTGTCACACACACTCTCTCTCTCTGTCAGTGTCACACACACTCTCTCTCTGTCAGTGTCACACACACTCTCTCTCTGTCAGTGTCACACACACTTCTCTGTCAGTGCCTCACACACACTCTCTCTCTCTCTCTGTGTGTCACACACACTCTCTCTCTCTGTCAGTGTCACACACACACTCTCTCTCTCTCTGTCAGTGTCACACACACACTCTCTCTCTCTCTCTCTCTCTCTCTCTGTCAGTGTCACACACACACTCTCTCTCTCTCTCTCTGTCAGTGTCACACACACACTCTCTCTCTCTCTCTCTGTCAGTGTCACACACACACTCTCTCTCTCTCTCTCTGTCAGTGTCACACACACACTCTCTCTCTCTCTCTCTCTGTCAGTGTCACACACACACTCTCTCTCTCTCTGTCAGTGTCACACACACACTCTCTCTCTCTCTCTCTCTCTGTCAGTGTCACACACACACTCTCTCTCTGTCAGTGTCACACACACACTCTCTCTCTGTCAGTGTCACACACACACTCTCTCTCTGTCAGTGTCACACACACACTCTCTCTCTCTCTGTCAGTGTCACACACACACTCTCTCTCTCTGTCAGTGTCACACACACTCTCTCTCTCTCTGTCAGTGTCACACACACACACTCTCTCTCTCTCTCTGTCACACACACACACTCTCTCTCTCTCTGTTTGTGTGCCCACACTCTCTCTCTCTCTCTGTCAGTGTCACACACACACTCTCTCTCTCTGTCAGTGTCACACACACACTCTCTCTCTCTCTCTGTCAGTGTCACACACACACTCTCTCTCTCTCTCTGTCAGTGTCACACACACACTCTCTCTCTCTCTCTCTGTCAGTGTCACACACACACTCTCTCTCTCTGTCAGTGTCACACACACACACTCACTCTCACTCAGTGTCACACACACACACTCTCACTCTCTCTCAGTGTCACACACACACACACTCTCTCTCTCTGTGTCACACACACTCTCTCTGTCAGTGTCACACACACACTCTCTCTCTCTGTCAGTGTCACACACACACTCTCTCTCTCTGTCAGTGTCACACACACTCTCTCTCTGTCAGTGTCACACACTCTCTCTCTCTGTGTCACACACTCTCTCTGTCACACACTGTGTCTCTGTCTCTCTCTCTCTGTGTCACACACTGTGTCTCTCTCTCTCTGTGTCACACACTGTGTCTCTCTCTCTCTGTGTCACACACTGTGTCTCTCTCTCTCTGTGTCACACACTGTGTCTCTGTCTCTCTGTGTCACACACTGTCTCTGTCTCTCTCTCTGTCTCTCTCTCTCTCTCTCTCTCTCTCTCTCTCTCTGTGTCTCTCTCTCTTGTGTCTCTCTCTCTCTGTGTGTGTCTGTCTCTCTGTGTGTCTGTCTCTGTGTGTGTCTCTCTCTCTGTGTGTGTCTCTCTCTCTGTGTGTGTCTCTCTCTCTCTGTGTGTCTCTCTCTGTCTCTCTGTGTCTCTCTCTCTCTCTGTGTCTCTCTCTCTCTCTCTGTGTCTCTCTCTCTCTCTGTGTCTCTCTCTCTCTCTCTGTCACACACACTCTCTCTCTCTCACACACACTCTCTCTCTCTGTCACACATACACACACTCTCTCTCTCTAGTCCATTCTGTCCAACTGAATTAATGTAATTACAATAAAGTGTATTTTGATAAAACATTTGCTTCTTTTCAGTGGGTAAGGATCACATTGTCGGCCATTTTGTAACAAATAAAAACTCGTAAATGAATTTTAAAAACGCTGCTCCGCATATTTAGGTGCCTACTGACGTCAGTAGATCAACTACAAAATTTAACGTGGGCGCAGTTTTATGCTCGCATCTGTTGGAATTCAATTCTCTATGGACGTTTGTGGGAACAGCGTATAAAGCAAGTCTGCGTGACGGAGCACAAACAATTATTTTGCTTTTTAAGAAACTGTTAACCATGAACATGAGTTTCATTTTTAGGTTCTCTAGGGTTCTTTGTAAAAAATGCAATATTATGTAAATTCCGGTTTATGCCTTCAGAGAAGTTAATTTATTTTTATCAAACCTGCAAGCTGATACACGACTTGCAGTATTTACATGAATCCTCAATTTTTTTTTTTTTTTTTTCCGTTTATACAACGTTTCGGTCGTTGTACGTTCAGACCTTCTTCAGGTGCTAGGAATTTCGAACCGAACCCTTTATTACAATCACTGGGATTTTTCTTTGCGTCGTAGTGCCTCTTTTGGTAGTCATGAGTCATCTCCCTCTAACCCTGTTAGTTACTTGTTCACCATTGCTGTAGCCTGGGATTGAAATTGCAACTCTTTGTGTCAAGGCACATGAGCTAACCAACGTCTCCGTGTGT
This sequence comes from Ascarosepion bandense, assembly GCA_037127315.1. Lineage (NCBI taxonomy): Eukaryota > Metazoa > Mollusca > Cephalopoda > Sepiida > Sepiidae > Ascarosepion > Ascarosepion bandense. Next base: position 4,682,370 of record JBBBDQ010000387.1, on the reverse strand, counting down.
CCTTAAGGTTAGACTGATATAAGACTTGTTTTCAATCACACACCTCCGCCATACTAAGATGATCAGCGAACTTTCCATTAGCATGGCAGATGCTAACCGCCAATCTTTGTTTTTCCCGCTCACGTTTACCACTGATGTGAAGTGGAAAGATTATATGGAATAAATTGCTTGGAAATTCAATTCACCTGTGCTGTGCATGGCAATTATTCTCACGAGATCTTAGAAATGCATTTAAAATTGCTGTCATATCTAGTGTCGCGCTTCTCTATATTTAGTGCTTTTTTACCAGTTCCCGTGTAATCACCGAAGTTAAGCAACATCGATTCTGGCCGGTACTTAGACGAGTGATTGCTTAGGAATATCAGTTGCTGTTGATGTTCGGGTTGGCGTAATGACTTAGAACTGTTAATCGGAGAGCCAGTATCCAATTCCCGTTAAGCGGGTTATATTCACTTTGGCGCAAAGACCCTTTGGAAATGTATGAATCCGGCTCCCCCACCAGAACTATAAAGAACTGGCAGTGTTATCGATCCTGTCCCGACTTAAGTCATTTTTCCACCGCTCTAAAACAGTTTCCTTGCTGTTTTTTTAGAAATATACTCGTGGTAATTGTTCTGATAAACGTTCTTTATTGATATTTAGAGTTTATGAATTGAAGCTAAGTATTAGATTGTCGGCAAAGTCTCATTTTACAGTTGAAATAACGAGATGTAACGAAGTTCTCTGCTAACAGCTTCCCTTTTGTGGTATTAGAAATTTTGTTTTCATTCTCCAATGATAGGCGCCCTCTCTCACTGTGTGTCTGAGTGCCTGTCTGTTCATCTTTCGGTGTCAATACGGGATAGTGGATAGCATATTTTAAAAAATCAGTAAATTGTCATACTTTCGAGACATGATCGCCCAAAGCGATCATGTCTCGAAAGAGACATGACTGACTAGGCAGAAGATTATCCCGTAGTAGATTGTCATTGTTTTCTCTGATAAACTGGTTGCCAGTCAAGGCTATAGATCCCAATCAGTTCTATTATTTAACCCATAACTGGAGGGAAGAGACAGATTAATGCTTTTTTTCAAGGGTATTTGCGCGAAAGTGAATGCGTGGAATTCAACTGGAATTCGAACTTGGCACTCCGATTTGTCGTTCCGAGTCCATATCCACTGCACCATCCGGACATTTTGAAATTACGGAGCGGAACAAAATCAAATGCTCGAAAGCAAATGTATGATCGAATACAAACACCGTAATAATTAAACCAAGTGCAATCAATCGATCAAGTTCTATTGAACCAGAAAGGCTCCACCTGGCTGATCGGATCGATTTTTCGCCTCGTATTATTGGTGGATTTTCAATTCCGATAAGAATCCTACCTGTATTCCGCTTTCCCCAGCGTTCTTCCAACGCGCGCGCCTAATTCCATTTGGGTTTCTTATCCCGTTTCATTCGCATGAAAATAAACCAATATCTTCTTCGCTTTATCTTACGTCACCACATTCAATCCCTGTTGCATAGCAACCATACCTCCATTTTGATCAATTTGGAGATTATTGGAACAGCAGACACAATTCGGGTATGGCTTGGAAAAAGTGTCCGTCGGAAAAGTGAGTTGATTTGATAAATTATTCGGACAATAAACGTTAGGACGTGACGTTTTTGTTTAACGTAGTGTGCACAGAAAAATAGGAAAAAAAATTTAAAAATTGTACTATATATATTTTCAACTAAACAAAACAGGAAAATGCTGAAGTATTGAAAGTTGGAAGAGACCCCAATCCGAATCGGGTAGCGACTCTGTCCAGTTTAGGTGGATCTTGCTCATGTTGAGGTGGTAGATGATTTTTTTTATAGATTTCACCCCCAAGCAATGCATTCCACTGCCACTATTGCGCATGGGGCTACATAGGTGAAAGTAAAGAGAAGGAGTGGTTAGATATAGGAAATGTCAGAAGGAAGGTGATAGATGGGTAAGGATACCGAGGATGAGGTTAGGGTAGATGGGAAGAGTGTTTGGAAGAATGGGAGCGAGTTAGTGTTAGGTGTCTATTGCCCTTACATTTAAACTCCTGGAGATTGTAGCCGTCAGGGAAGCAATCATGTGGAAGGGAATTCCACAGTCGGGAAGTGCAAGAAAAGAAACTGTTGGAGCAGAAGTTGCGGTTGCATTTTATCGGTTTGACTGTAAAAGGGTGGGATCTAGTTGCTAATCTAGTATCTCGTGCAAATTCGTACCTAGGGGGCACCAGTGATCCAAGTTCATCGGAGCAGAAGCCGTGAAAGTATTTATAGAAGAGACACGGAAGCCACGTCGCGCCGGTGAAAGAGAGAGACTGCAGGCGGTCTGCCAAGTCGGTATCGATCACATTACAGACCCTCCGCTGTGCCTTGTCGAGAAGCCAGAGGAGAGTAGCAGGGGCACCCGACCAGATGTGGCAGCAGTATTCAATGCCCGGCGGATGGTAGATGTATATATTTGCAGGACACTCAGACGGAAAAACTTCCGGGCCCTGCACAGAGAACCGATTTTCATGGCAGCGGATTTAGCAATAGATTCGATATAGTCATTCCACTTGAGGTCCGCTGAAAGTGTGAGACCAAGGAGGCGTAGTGTTTTACTCTGTGGGAGGCAAGCCTGGTCCGTGCTAATGGGAGGTAGGTGCGATTGTCTATGATGATTAATTGATAGTAGCTTCGTTTTAGAAGCATTAAAATTTACGAGCCATTTCTTACCCCAGTCCACTACGGATTGGAGGTCCTTTTCGAGCTCGGCTGCAAGGTTAACTTTGTCGCCTACACCAGATTTTTGGTCGAGGCGAGAGTAAACTGTGGTATCATCGCCGTACATACCTACAATTGGCCAGTTTCTAGATCAGGCTGACTACTGTCTCGGTTTCTAGTTTGATCAGTGTCAAACAACTCGATATAGGCAAGGGCGTTGACCAGGATTCCTCCCAGTAATACGTCAAAGTGGGATCAGGATAGGGTACACTCTCAAGAGCATTCGAGACTAGACACTTGAGAGCATCTACAGGGTTTAGGGTTGATCGCCTTACCTACTACCACCTGTTTTATTTCACCTTGCCTGTTTCATAAAAGTTGCCCTATCCCAATCGCTGTGGTTGAGAAGCACAGTATATTTCTTTTTATCCCTGTTTGTGGTGCAGTGGATATCGACTCGGAATGAGAAGTCGGGGTGCCGAGTTCGAATTCCAGTTGAATTCCACGCATTCACTTACGCACACATCTTCTTGGGGAAGGTATTAATCTGTCTCTTCCCTCCAGTTATGGGTTAAATAACAGGACAGATTGTGTTCTATAGCCTTGGCTGGCAACTAGTCTACTGCAGAATGTAATGGCAACCTACTGCGGGATAATCTTCTGCTCAGTCAGTCATGTCTTTTTCAAGACATGATTGCTCAAAGTGTGTATTACGTATGGCACTTAACTGACTGGCTGAATATAATAGTTGGAGACATGATTAAGGCTTCTACTGGGAATAAGGTGGGGTGGTTTTCTATTGTAATGAAGTAACAAACTGATCCCCCACTAATTACTACTTAATAATATAATAAATTTCTTCCCCCTCTCTGTTAAATAATAGGACAGATTGGGTTCTATAGCCTTGGCTAGCAACCAGTCTACCACAGAAAACAATGGCAACCTACTGCGGTATAATCTTCTGCCCAGTCAGTTATGTCTCAAAAGAAACATGATCGCCCAAAGTGCGTTTCACGTACTGCACTTAACTGACTGACCAGACTAAAGGGATGAGAAGCAATTGTCTCGTTTGAAGCACATCTTAAAGTATTAAGACTTGGTCTACACATGAAAAATAAGTTATTGTTTCTGAACTTGATCACTTTTAAAATTGGTGGTTTTCAGCTGGTATACATAAATATTCTGTGGAAGACTATTTTTTTAAAAAATAATAATTGAATTTACCCAAAGCAAGGCAGTTATAAAACACAACTAGTTACTGAGTGTGAAGAATTAGAAAACAAGAAACACTATGAAGGAGAGATAACAACAGAATAGTAATCAAGGCAGTAGATAAAGATTAATATTGCATTTAAATCTTTTTATCAAAGGTGGCCGGAAAGAATGGAGCTAGAAGAGAGTTCCACACGCGAAAAGTGCGAGCAAAGAAACTATTAAAACATAGAACTTAAGGTTACATGCAGACAATCCAATTGTAAATTAATGAAACTTAGTTTCCAATTTAGCACTGCGCATAAACTTTATGTATCTTTCATTTGTACCGTCTTATGTTATTTCTTCGATGTGCCCCACCCTTCAGGTCGATGGCGATCATGGCTTTCCACGTCTCCCTATCCCTGGTGGCTCTTAGCACGCTTTCTGTTACACTACACAACCTCCTTTCCGTCATCCACTCGCTCAGGCCCTTCAAATATGTAATCCACTGCTTTTCTCTGTCTCTTTTTCCTTCTATCTGGCCTGTCAGTATCAGGTTTTCCAAGCCCTCCTTTCTCATTACAATACCAGGAACTTCAGCTGTCTCTTCCTGATGCTCACTATTAATTTTCTTTTCATTGCCTTTCTAATTTCTTCAATAAGAACATACGTTCATTGCAGTATTTAAAGTTCAAATATGGAACAGTGTTATAGAACTTCCACTGTTATTTTATTGTCGTACGACTCGCAAATCATTAAACTAAGAATTCCATAATAAATGCAAATAGCAAAATCATTTATGTTATTGATAAATATTTCTAAGTCACTCGCACACAGGGCACACATAAGCTTATGGATTAAATTAATCGATCACACACACAGTGGGTGATGTTGTCGTGGCGAGCCTTCGTCGCCAAGTTGCCCTGGCGAGCCTTCGTCGCCAAGTTGCCCTGGCGAGCCTTCGTCGCCAAGTTGCCCTGGCGAGCCTTCGTCGCCAAGTTGCCCTGGCGAGCCTTCGTCGCCAAGTTGCCCTGGCGAGCCTTCGTCGCCAAGTTGCCCTGGCGAGCCTTCGTCGCCAAGTTGCCCTGGCGAGCCTTCGTCGCCAAGTTGCCCTGGCGAGCCTTCGTCGCCAAGTTGCCCTGGCGAGCCTTCGTCGCCAAGTTGCCCTGGCGAGCCTTCGTCGCCAAGTTGCCCTGGCGAGCCTTCGTCGCCAAGTTGCCCTGGCGAGCCTTCGTCGCCAAGTTGCCCTGGCGAGCCTTCGTCGCCAAGTTGCCCTGGCCCGACCTTCGGTCGCCAAGTTGCCCTGGCGACCTTCGTCCGCCAAGTTGCCCTGGCGAGCCTTCGTCGCCAAGTTGCCCTGGCGAGCCTTCGTCGCCAAGTTGCCCTGGCGAGCCTTCGTCGCCAAGTTGCCCTGGCGAGCCTTCGTCGCCAAGTTGCCCTGGCGAGCCTTCGTCGCCAAGTTGCCCTGGCGAGCCTTCGTCGCCAAGTTGCCCTGGCGAGCCTTCGTCGCCAAGTTGCCCTGTCTGTCTCTGTCTCTCTGATTTATCCAAATTGTACGAGTACCGTATACGCCGGTGTATAGGTCTATCCTTGAATTTCTTCGTGTATTTTAGCCAATGTAGAAAAAAAATACGTATTGTGTAGCCGGTTCCTAAAAATATGATTTTTTAGCATCTCTCTCTCTCTCTCTCTCTCTCCCTCGCACACACAAACTCAATTCAAAAGATCGCAATATATATTAGTATATACAGTGGGTTTGATTTCTGGTGTTGGTAATTGCAATAGCAATGCTATTGCTAACTCTTTCAGTTGTCGTGGGCGAATCTCCGTCGCCGAGTCGTCGCGGGCGCATCTCCGTCGTCGCGGGCGCATCTCCGTCGTCGCGGGCGCATCTCCGTCGTCGCGGGCGCATCTCCGTCGTCGCGGGCGCATCTCCGTCGTCGAGTCGCCGAGTCGTCGCGTCTGTCTGTGTCTCTCTCTGTTCTCTGATTTATCCAAATTGTACGAGTACCGTATATGCCGGTGTCTAGGTCTCTCCTTGAATTTCTTCGTATATTTTAGCCAATGTACAAAAAATATTTATTGTGTAGCCGGTTCCTAAAAACATGATTTTTAGCATCTCTCTCCCTCTCTCTCTCTCTCTATATATATATATATATATATATATATATATAATCTCTCTCTGACACACAAACTCAATTCAAAAGATCGCAATATATATTAGTGTATACAGCGGGTTTGATTTCTGATGTTTGTAATTGCAATAGCAATGCTATTGCTAACTTTTTCAGCTGTATAAAAAATGTTGAGATTGACGTTTCAAAGTATTCATGCACTGATAAACCGGCTCGTGGTCGACGTTGTTGCTAAGTATCAGCCTGTCCAGTCACTAATGTCATCCGAATCAACCCCCTTCGTGGAAGAATCATTGCATACTTAACGGTCCCCCCTCGAGCTATCCTCTTGTTTGCAGCAGCTGTCCCTGGCGTTAAAGGTCGGCGTAATCGAACGAATTAAACTTCGTGGTAAATCGGTGAATTTCAGAACGCTGAATCTGTTTCTCGTAGACGATCTCTGCGTTCCCACCCGTAACTTTCTGGCGTGCCGAGATCAAATTTCATCCGAAGCCATTGCATTTAATTCGCCACAAATAAACTTAGAAGTATAAATGTCTTATACATATGCTAGTGGTTAATAGCAGAGTAAACTGGACACTATAGATTTGGTAGGCTTTCTCGACCCTTGAGACACAGTAGCGGAGACTAGTCCAGGGGTTGGCAACCCTTTTGAAGAGAGCGGGCCAGAAATCTATGCAGTGTCTCGGTGGAGGGTCATGATATCCGATGTACTATAAATTGTTCCGACCTCAGGCTGCCTTTGTCTGGAGATTTATAGAAAAACAAAGTTAAAGTTATATTATTTAAACAAGTTTACTTATTTTCTTGCATAATAACAGGATTACAACTCACAAAATGAACAAAGAAATGTAAATTCATGACTGCAAACGAAATATGGTGAATAATTTAATTAGACATTTGTTTCTGCCTATAGTTTTTTATATAATCGTGTTGCCCAAGCAAGGCATTTTACTGCCACTGTTGTGCAGGGGGTTACATAGGAGGAATGTTGTGAGAAGGAGTGAGAGTTTGCAGGGCGTGTCAGGAAGAGAGTAGAAGAAATAGAATACTGATGAGTGGGGTGGACGAAGAAAAAAGCATGAGAGAGAGAGGATGTAACTTAGTGAGACAAAAGATGACTATTGACTTTACATTTAAATTCTTGGAGATTGTAACTGTCAGGAAAGCAAGTATGCGGAAGAGAATTCCACAGTCGGGAAATGCGAGAAAAGAAGCTGATGGTGTAGAATTAGTGTTTACAATTTCTTGGTTTCACAGTGACAGTTGAAATTCGTTGCTAATCTTGTGGCTCGAGGAAATTCATATATAGGGGGTACCAGTGAGCTAAGTTCATTGGAGAAGAAGCCGTGAAAGTATTTGTACAAGAGACACAGGGAAGCCACACTGCGTCGATGAGAAAGCGACTGTATCCTAGCTGCCAAGTCGGGATCGATGACATGACAGATTCTCCGTTGGATTCGGTCGAGGACACCCAAGTGGATAGCAGGAGCACCCGACCAGATATGGCAGCAATACTCAATGCACGGGCGGATGGTAGATTTGTATCCATAAACAGGGGAAATATTTGCCGATGATAGGTTATCATAGCCCAACCTTGTTTATAAACAATTTTATTTTTGAAAAAGGTTGTTAACAAGCATATGCAATTCCAAATAAAGACACAATCTTTTTTGCATTATTCAATAAGCTTTTAGATTTTCTGCTTGGCAAAACATTTCTTGGAGAAGTCAGCAGTAGATTCAGAATGAAATTTTTATTTTTCAAAAAATGGTCACATTGTAAGTCGATTGGTGCCAACTGATATTTTTCTACTAGTTGCTCTACAGATTTTATTAAATAAATTTTAAACAGATTTTCATTTTTCCGGAAAATTAACGAAACTGGAGAAAATTTCGCTTCTTAAATCCTGATGAGAGCTCACAAAGATGCCTGGATCTTGTGATTTGGGAGATTTTGAAAATGAGAATTTATTTTCTGAAGATGCGATTCCGACCGTCGAAGTTTTCTTTCAAATATTGTAATTTGACCAAAAGAAATCTCCATTATGGTCTTATTCTTTCCTTGAAGCTCAAAATTCAAAATGTCCATGTCGGTCGTAATGATCCCTAAAATACTGAACTGACAATCCAGTCTGTATTCTTAAAGTGAGAATTATCTTAGTCGTTTCTTGATAAATCATGACAACCATCTCTGGGCATATACTCGTTCCAGAATTTTTTCGCGGCTAAGCCATAGATCTTTTGAAAAATATATAAAACCGCCATACTCAGCCTCAATTTCTTTCAAAAATTTTGTATATGTAATTGACACTAATTAGATAATTAGTATCCAGGTGTTAAGTTGGCGGGTCTAGTATATTGAGGCTGTGGTTCTTATACTTGAAGGGAGAATCTTGATTTACATATGCACTTTCATATTTTATTACACTTAGTCATTCGTTTTTACGGCTTAACCATTTTTGTTTGCAGGTTATTTAAAGACAAAATATTTTCAAATTTTATGATCAAGCCATAGATGGGGAAAATAGGTGGTTTCATGCCTTTCCCAGTGGTAATTGGGCGATAAGTAAATGTATTGAACCTAACCAGAATTTATCATCACTCCGATAAACAGTTTGTTTTTTAATCATATCGCCCCAAGCAATGCAGTTCACTAGTGTGCAGGTGGTTACATAGGACACTTATGAAAAAGAGTGATAGGTCATAGGGGCTGTCAGGAAGTGGGTAAGAGAAGAATGCGAATACTAATGAGAGGAGTAAACAGAAACAAGCTTGAGAGAGAGGATGCAGATTAGTGAGATAGATGACTATTAACTTTACATTTAAGTTCTTGGACATTGTAGCTGTCGGGGAAGCAAGTAAACGGAAGAGAATTCCACAGAAGTGGGGAGCGAGAAAAGAAGCTGACGGAGTAGTTTGTTTAAATTTTATTGGTTTCACAGTAAAAGAGTGGGACCTAGTTGCTAATCTTGTGGCTCGAGTAAATTCATTTATAAAGGGCACCAGCGAGCTAAGTTCATCGGAGCAGAAGTATTTGAAAGTATTTATAGAAGAGACACAGGGAAGCCACATTGCGCTGGTGAGAAAGTGACTGTATCTTAGCTGCCAAGTCGAGATCGATCACATTAAAGCTTCTCCGTTATATTTTGACAAGGATCAGTAATCACTTAAATTTTTTCATACTGAAGTTCCCTGATACAATGCACGAAAGGCACTTGTGGTAGTCAAATTGTTAGATTCGTTTTTACGACTTATCAACCCTTTTTGTTTGCAGTTTATTTAAAGACAAAAATATTTTTAGATTTTATGACCAAGCCATAAACGGGGAGAAGAGGTGGTTTCATGCCTTTCTCAGGGGTAATTAGGCAATTAAGTAAGTGTACCGAACCTAACCAGTATTGGTTTTCAGCTCTCCAATAGAGTTATCTGCCATTACTCATCACAGCAGCCGGACGTCCAATATTACAGGACTTGGATTTTCTAAGCGGTCACCCACTTCGGGACTGTTTATGGTCGAGGTTGTTTAACTTTGGTGATCGTTCGAAAACCAGTAATTCAATATGAGATGAGCGTAAACCTTGTAGCAGTTAATTCCTAGTAGGGAATAGCCTGATACGAATGAAAGGAGACGGCTATGAACTGAAGATTATGAGGATGAATAAGGATTGACCTTCATCTAAAGATTGTGTTGCTTTTATGTAAGCGCTGTAGTTTGAAAATGTAACGAAAGACATGACTTGCCTCGGAATTCGAAACAAGCGCGAACGTGTCTTCCCTGCAAGATAATAACAAAAAAGAAACATGGCCGCTGTTGAAGACGCAATTTATGCGTGCCTATCTCGTCCAAAACGAGACATTTGCACGCATGCAAATTTTGGCCGTCTTGGAATGGCCTAAAAAGCGGGTGCCAGCGCTGCTGTGGAGTCAGAATTTTTTCGGCGGATTGCGTGTGTCGAAATTACGGATTGACAGAGAGGAAGTAAGAGCGGCTTTGTTGGTGTCTGTTTCACAACTGCCCTGCGTAATGGGCCGAGAAAGGGAAACCTGAAATCCATTTCTTTGAGGCGACCAAAGAAAAAGGAATGAAAAACAGCTGGCCTGCCGGCGAGCGAACGTCGCACTGCACTTTTTGCTCCCCCCCAACCTCTTCATCATTCATTTCTTTTTCTTTTTTATACTACAGAAAAAATATATAATAAACTTGACTCATGGACGTTGGTTCATGAAAGAATCTCGTTGGGAAGCCATATTATTTTTATGCAAACAAATTACCGCAAATTCACGGCCACTACGAGATTTGAGGAGATATAAATATGGCTGCTAGGTAGAACTCGGCAGTGCGTTCTGTTGTGTGTAACTACTGAACTACACTCGCTTTGGCGGTTTTGTGTTTGAGACTACTGGTCTACACTTTATTTAGGAAGAACTCTTTGGCGTTCTTGGGTTTGGGACTACTAATCAACACTCTTTTTGAGAAGAACTATTTTGCGACTACTCAACTACAAGCGCGGTCCGGAGCATGACGGTAAACTGCATCCGGCAGTAAAGCCTCTGATTGGTAGGTTGTGAAGAGCATGGAACCACCTGTTAATTGCTGTTGTTCCCAGGTCCACCCTGACCCAGAGTGGTAGCACCTGCTAGGGTCCCAACTATGGGCAAATAGCTAACCCCCAAATTGGTGTCAAAACAGTATGAAAGTATAAAAAAATACACTTTTATAGAAATATATACATAAAAATATTTATATAAAGATGTACATTTTTTAAGGAAATATATTATCAACAATACATTTTTGAAGAAAAAAATTATAACCATAACACAATTTTGAAGGAAAAATTTATTTTCAGCGAAACATTTTTAATAAAAAACTAGAAGACATTTTCAGTTTTCTAAAATAAAAAAGAATAAAACAAAAAAAAGTTTCATTAAAATCTGACTGAATCAAACTTTTCACTATAACCGAACATTAGAATACCTTAACCCCCCCCCCACCTTTTTGGAATTAAATGATCCACAGAGGTGTTGATATGCTGTTAGACAAAACTCAAAAAACTACAAGCGCTCAAATAAGTGTATGCGCCACCATTTCTTGGAAGGAAAATGTCTTACTGTAACTTTTCCTTGAGTTTGAAATACAGAGGAAACAAGGATGATTCGACTCTATGGAAGAAGCATGTGTCATGGCTGTCAAAGTTTGAAAATGGAGGAATAAACAGGAGAGCATGTGAATATTTGCCATAGAAACAGTTATGTTATCCAGTCACCCACTTCTCCTCTTTGAACAGACAAGAATGCTTATCCCTTGTTTACTCTTTAGAACTCTGTCGTCGGTCTCTTTTAATGTCTACTTTAACACTATACCTCTAACATAGTAGATAGGCCTATCATCCTGTTCACACACTTCCCCGGTCTCTTGAACAATAGTAGACGTATATATCTTGTTTCCTTTTTAGGATATTATTTCAGGTCCCTTCTAAACCCTGTCTCAACTCTTTACCTCTAACAATGTAGATAGGCCTACAATTCCTGTTCACACACTTCCCCGGTCTCTTGAACAATAGTAGACGTATATATCTTGTTTCCTTTTTAGGATATTATTTCAGGTCCCTTCTAAACCCTGTCTCAACTCTTTACCTCTAACAATGTAGATAGGCCTGCAATTCCTGTTCACACACTTCCCCGGTCTCTTGAACAATAGTAGACGTATATATCTTGTTTCCTTTTTAGGATTTTATTTCAGGTCCCTTCTAAACCCTGTCTCAACTTTTTACCTCTAACATAGTTGATAGGGTTGCCTATCATCCTGTTCACCCCCCCCCACCGGTCCCTTGAACAATAGTAGACGTATATATATCTTGTTTCCTCTTTAGTATTGTATTTCAGGTCCATTCTAAACCCTGTCTCAACTCTTGACCCCTAACATAGTTGATAGGTTTGCCTATTATCCTGTTTAGACATTTCCCTGTTCGCTTGAACAAAAGTAGACCTATACATTTTGTTTCCTCTTTAGGATTGGATTCCTGGTCCATAATAAAGTCTACTTGAACTTTGTACCTTTAACGTAATAAATAGATTTGCATGTTTTCCGGTTCACACTCTTCTCCGGTCTTTTGTGCAAGAGTAGAGATATATATACTTTCTTTCTCTTCAGAAGTTGGAACCCAATACTAAAGTTTACTGCAACTCTATGCTATCAATGTCTCTTTGACTTATTTTTTTTCTTTTCAAGAAGTAGTTTTACAAAAGTTAAATTTATCAGGTGTTGTGTTGCTTCGACTTTCAGTGGCCAGTCTCGTATATCTTTCGACCCTCAGGCTATTGGAACACGCCTAATCCCAGAAAGTCAGACAAAAGTAGTCATATTCTCTCATGCTTTTTGAATATGCCTTAATGAAATGAAGACGTGTCTAATATGGCGACCCGTATTTCGATCAGATAATTAAAAAAAAAATTGATAGCTAATGTTTAAACTTAATCTCGTTTCATGATGAATGTTGTAACTTAGAAAACACATGCAACTTAAGAAAAAAACATTTTGAATATAAGTGTGGATATTAATGAAACCAAAAGTATGTATTATATCCGAAGGGGTATTAAAATGTTCTCAGCCTAACCAATTCGAAAATGTGAGGTTACACAATTGGACCGAGAAGTTTTCACCACCCACTCGGGTATGGAATATATACAGGGTGTATGAAGACAGAAGAAATTATGTGTGTTCAATTTAACTAATCAGGATAGAAATCTACTTTAAATTTGAAAAGTTATATTTTGGGGGTAATACATGATTTCTTGTTTCATCCTTAACAGTAAATGATTTTTTTCTGTTTTCCAACATCCATAAATAACAAACATGTTTCATATATTCAAATGAAAATCATTTTCACAACAATGAGCTATTTTTGCCTGATGACGAGAGAAACATCTCAAAACATAGAAATTTCCATGTCACTATGTCAACTATATTAATTATAAATAATAAAAAAACAAATTTAATTATGTATACTTTCGGACCTGCAAATGACATATTTTTATAACAATTTTTCAAGCAAAATTCAGGCCTGTAGAGTTAGATGTATAAATAGACTGTTTGATTAAAAACAGTATCTACTCAAATACAAGTATCTATTAAAAATAATGTTCGAACAAATTAAATATGTTGCTTGTTAAAACCATTTCGTAAATCTTTGGAACTTTCAGTAACATTGCCTGTTTACATTTGTTTAAATGTTGATACAATTTAAGAGCGGAGATGAATATTTTCAAGAAATTAAAAATCTTTGTTTATAAGGCTTAAATCGGCTTCGTTTAGACTAAGATCATTCGTAGTCGAGCGGTCTAAGACGCATCAGATTAATTGATGGCTTCCATGTTGTAAGGAGTTGCAGGTTCGAAGCTACTGAATGACGTATTTTCATAAAAAAGTTACTCAAAAAATATTGAGGCCGATAGTTTGTTTTATATATATATATATATATATATATAAAACAGTAGCTTACTAGTACTCTAGCATCTACGCATCGTACATTCAGTCATGATTTAGAACGCTCTCAGCCACTAGCGTGTGTACATTGTACATAACACGCTAGAAGTCTGCCATCTATCATAGCTCAGAGGTAGAATCGCCGACTCGGATCAGTTCGGTTGAATTTCAATCCTGGCTTAAAGCAAACGGATGTCTACTTGTAATGATGAGCTATGGTATAGCGAAACTGATCTGTTTATATCTAAACTTATTTATAAATGGAACTTTGTGTGTCCGTTACCTATAGACTCGGAAACGGCTGAACCAATTTTCTTGAAAATTTACACAGTTGTACTATAAGCGTCTGCGAGTGTTCTTAGCCAGGTTTTGTGTCGGGGTACCTCCGATAAATATCGATAATCGATAATCGAAAAAAATCAGGTTATAGGAGTGGCCCGATTTTAATCCAATTTGATACATTCATAGACAAAGAAATAAGAAACGATATACAGAAGTTTCAAGGTTGCAGTTCTTACAATAGTGCAGAAAATCGATAATATATATATACATATATGGCAAGATGTTTGCGTGTGTGTCTGTTTATCTGCCTGTATGTCTGTATTTTTTCAGTCCTTATATTTATTTTTTGCTTCGGGTTTGGCTCTGATAGGTATAATTGTAGTTCAGGGGTCGTATTTAGCTTTCAAAATTCAGTTTACGACGAAAAAAACTTTTGATATCGATACCAGGAAATCAAAATTTGACTTACATCCATTCATTTTTCTTTCAGTCTACGGTTTCGCTTTAACTGGAAACAACTATTACTTTTTAGTCTTTCGCACCAACGTCCAAAGAGTCTGAGCTCCAGGACCATGGATCAGTTTTAGAGCTTTCATTACACCCGAGCAACGCCGGGCTATACTGCTAGTGTGTGTATGTATGTATATATATATATATATAATGTCTCGATAGCTACTATACACTTGATAGATGAGTGTATATTAATGTTATGTCCATCGTATAATGAATTCCCAGATTCATTTCGAGTTTACATGAGGCATCGTTATTTACAAGTCATTTGATAGTCTGCGTGTTATCATTATTATATCTTATTTCTTTGAAGTAGTAAATGACTAAAATAAACGACATCAGAAAGAGACTTTCTTTGTTTCTTAGACCATCTCGTCTTCTGAGTAACCATCTTAACTGATCCGGAAACGCTGACATTCGGATAGATATAACTTTGAATGCATTAATAGGATTACGAGTAGGTACGGCCTCCCTAAGGATCGGGAATTCAGGAAAAAGGCAGTTAAGTAAAGTAAAAGGAATTAGATAGGCGTTCAGCTTCCTTCTGTTCTATTAAAAGTAGTCTTTTCCTTGAAAAACCTCCTCCGATATAAACTGCATTTTTATTAGAACGAGAAAGCAATCGCGAATTGAGCTTGTTAGCATCTAACAAGAAATATTTATGAAATATAGCGTCAGATCCCCTTTTCAGACACTAACTGCTGCCTCGTAACATAACGAAAACACTTTATATGGTTTTGTGACTTTATTGAACAATTAAAATACTGTATGCTACCCGTAGCCACTTTCAAATATCCGAAACGTATAGCCAGAAACCATGTACATTTCAAGAGAAGTTACGACATGACTTCAGCGTAGATGTCAGGGAGACGAAACCAGGTTTACTTCAACAACCAGTAAGTCATTCCCACTACCACAGAACTGTAGATGCATCTGCTAGAAAGATTGGGTCTCTGTCAGCCCAGAATTTTTTTTTTCTCGTCAGAATCTATCTTGCACATTTATAAATCTCTCATTCTTCCGTGGATTGAATACTGTTGCCATGTCGGGTGCTTCTGCTGTTTATTTCGAGGCTCTCTACAAAATCGAAAGAATCTGCAATGAAATCAGTCCTGACTTGGCATCTCGACTGCAGTCACTTTCTCACCGGCGTGATGCGGCTGCTTTTCTACAAATATTTTTTTAGCAACTTCTCCAACTGACCAGCTTTTTTCCCCTTTGCATATATCAAGCCACACCTACACGGATACTAATTTGAAATTTTAATTTATCTACGTGAATTTAAGCGTGATACTAGATTGGCATTTACGTCCCACCCTTTTACCCTGGAATTTTTTTTTAATCATACCACCCCAAGCAAGGCGAAAACGCCACTGATGCGCAGGGGTCTACGTAAGAGTGAAAAGATTGGAAAAGAGAAAAACCGGAAACCACAACCTGAACAGGAAACAAGGTATAAGCCTATTCACCTGTTCAATAGACGTGGGTGGACTCTGAACCGGGCGATAGCACAGTCCATCCACTCCAATAGAAAGAAAATGATGGTGACTTGCTAAGTTTTAACTTAGTTAAGTCCAGGCGGTGAAATTTTGGCGAGAAAAACAAAATCAATCCTTCAATTAAGCATGAACACTTTTTAAGCAAAGGTCAAGAGAAAAAATGGCTTACATTTTAACAATATTTTAAGAGATGATTCCATTGTTCTGCCGGTGGTTGAAAAAAAATATTTTAACTTTTAGGCCCAGGGAGAAGAGATTCAAATAGACAGTGTGACCAGGTCATTAGAATACTATGAAAGAAGGAAAGGAAGAAAGAGACTAACGTCGTATGGAGAAAAATTACAGACAAATTCCATCAGGCGGTGAAATTTTGGCTAGAAAAACAAAATCAATCCTTCAATTAAGCATGAACACTTAAATTTAAGCAAAGGTTAAGAATAATTAAAATGCAACCTCCGCTTTTACTTGAAAAGTTTATATTCTCGCGTTTTCCGTCAGTGGAACTCCCTTCCGTTTACTTGCTTCTCTGATAACTCCAATCTTCAAAAATTTAAATGCGACGTTAATTACCATCTTCTATCTTAATGAATCCCGTTCATATTTGATCCTTTCTTTAATACCTCCTATACCCAGTATTTTCTCTTAATATAACCCCCTGCACACGATTGGGGGTCCGGCTTTGCTTCATGTCATGAGACGTGGAAAGGAAAGGAAAGGAAAAGAAGCAGAACACCTAGGATTATCATATTTTCAGTAGTCCTACAGTTTTCTGTGATTGAAAGCAGCAAAGTAATGAAATGAAAAACTGAGCAGAAATTCTCTGCAAAAATATTATCGTTCTTCGGGCAATTCTCATTATCTACTCTTGTGGTGCTGAAAAGATGCAGACTTAACCAAACATTTTTTTTAAAAATGTAAGTTTAGTCATTTGATTAAATTTCGGAATGATGTCAAATCTAGATCCTTTCAGCATCTCTGTATATGGCCAACATAATGAATTCCACTTGAACTTAATTTAATCTGTACGTTTTATCGAATATATATATATATATATATATATATATATTAATGCAGGTTTCATTGAATAATATAGACAAGTTTTGTCTATTAATTTTGTGTAGGACCCGTTCATACCGTCTGATATACTTGATGGTGATGTCGTTGAAAGACAACAAAAAATAAATCAGACCAGGGACCACAACACCACTATTTTGTCACTGTCTTCGGCCATCCGCCACGGTAGGGATGGACTTATATTTTCAATTCAATTCTCTTCATTATTAATAACTTAAATGTTCTATGTTTACTGTGTGTTAATATTTACTCTTTGATAATGGCTTATGTGAGCCGAAAGCTTAGACCCGATAAAAAATTCGACAAATACTGTGATTTTTTTGTTGTCTTTCAACGACATCACCATCAAGTATATCAGACGGTATGAACGGATCCTACACAAAATTAATAGACAAAACTTGTCTATATTATTCAATGAAACCTGCATATATATATATATATATATATATATATATGTGCGCGAGCGCATCCTTTGATTACGTCATCCTTCGCCTTTTTGGTAAAGCTAAGTTCTTAATACATAAAACGGATAACTTGAAATTGATCTCACTATTACATTACGCGTGATTAGTATGATCGTTTTGGTCGGAAACCTCACTGATTAGTACAGATAAATTAAAATTAATGATTGGTATCCGTGTAGGTGTGGCTTGATATTCGCAAAACGTAATAACGTAATTTTGTTAAAATTTTAAATAAGTGATTGTTGGGTGTAGCTACTGAATGTTAAGCAAAATTTAATGTTTGACCGATGCTGAAAATTTACTTGATTTTCTCGTCTTTATCTCGTGTACCCTAAAGGGAGTAGGTCTAAAGACAACGTGGAAGCGTGACACACGGGTGCCATGCAGTGTTGATTCCTATGTCCTCACCATTCCTTGAAAGACAACAAAAATATTAGCAATATTTTATTTCAACTTTTTTTTTTAATATACCTGCTGTTGTCGTTAAGGGGGGCTAGGAATCGCGCGTAATGATTGTCTCGAGCGATTTCGGCAAATTCATTGGCCCATTTCGTGTTTTGGGTAAAACTGCACACAGCAGTAAAAACTCAAATCGGAATTAGATTGAAGGTTTTAAGGAGCATGGAACCAGTTTTTAATTGTTGTTTCCAGGTCCACCTGATCTGGTTTGGTAGCACCTGTTAGGGTCCCAGCTATGGGTAAATAGTGAACTCCTAAGCAAAATCCAAACATTGAAGTATAAAAATATATTTTACAGTAAAATGACAATCAATACATAAAATTAGTAATACATTTTATAGTAGATACAGTAGAATTACCAATAGTACATTTTTGTAGCCTAGCATATGTGCTGATTCCTTAGGTTGACGTAGTTTCCAGGGGCGTTCTCTATTATTTCAACTTCATCCCATAGGGGGCGGTGATCCCCTTTCTCCCTTCATATGTGGTCAGCTACGCCTGATTTTTCTATCTCCCCTCGTGTTACGGTCTTGCAGAGAACGCTACTGGAAACTACGTGAACTAAAAGAATCGGCATATATGTTAGGCTACAAAAAAATCTCTTAAGCCGGCCAAGTATAGAGAGGAGTACATTGTAGTTTTCTCTAGTTAAAGGTAAAAATTGTGTTCAAATTATTTTGGGAAAACCCTGGCAGCAGGACTATGCACCATGTCACACAAGCTCTGCGACCACGTCACCCCCCGACATCTGACCACTTGAAACCCTTTTGACTATTGTGTTGGGACGTAGTTGAGCGGGAGACTAATAAAACTGTTAACATAAAGGATGAACTGAAGACAAAGGTTATGTCAGCATTCACCAATTTAAACAAGGTGAAGGCTCAGAAGAGACGCAGAAGATGCCGAAGTCATGGTTGAAGCCAATGGCAATTTTACTGAATAAATTTACTCTTTAGTATTTCATGATATTTTTGTGTAATTTCGGTAAATATGTTTAAATAAAATGTCAGTGTAATTTTCATTTTTGCTTGATTCAGATGTCAAGTGAGCCATAACACACACACACACACACACACACACACACACACACACACACAAATGTTTGCAAATGTCAATACCAAGCAACAAGTCATCATTGTTCAACGCAATTTTTTTTACACTAACACGGTCTTCTCTAATTTACCAAATTTGAAACAGACAAAAAAATTATTCCTATTTATTAAGTTAAAAACATTTTATATTTGTTAGTTTCCTGTCCAAAACGAAGACTTCCAACTTCTGGTTCTTGTGAAGCTCTAGGAAGATGGCCAAAGTTTATTAAATTGGCCTTGTGTCAAACATAACTGAACTCTACACAGCTTGGGATTATTTGTAATCATCATCAGAAGGTTGTCAGCAGGTTGGAATTCGTGGATTTGTCGAAGAATAAAGTATACATTTGGTATGTTAAAGTAGAAATCTATTCATAGAAAAAAATAACATGAATTGTAGAAGGTAATGTTAAATTAGAAAGTTAAGGGTATCAAGAGTGGTAGAAATGATCGTAGTAGTAACTTGTTAGTTTGTGTACGTACGTATGTATGTATGAGCGTTTATCGGGTAGGAGTACTGAGAATGGAGAAGTAAAAGGAATCAGCAAACGAGAAAAAAGGAGAAAGAGAACGAATCTGCGTCGCGACCTTACATCTTTCTTGGTCGACTTGAAATTCTCCCGTTAGATTTTTATTGTGTCGTCTCTTTTGCTGCTCTCATCTGACGAGCTGACACTGGCCGAAACCTTTATAGCCATTTAGTTTTTACGCACTGGATCGCTATTTTCAGTCTTTACGAATAGCTTCCATTTGTCAGAAAATAAATTTAACATCTCCTCGCGAAAATCCGATTTCGACTTTTTCTTTAAGCACGTGGTTAATCCGATTTCTATTCGACAAGACCAGGATTTCACAAATCATTGTGAATTTTTGTAAAAGCGAAGAAGCTTCTTTTAATTCCTAATTTTCTATGCACCACACTAGCACATGCAGATGTGGGTCGATTCCAAATTGGATGAGTTTACAAAAGCAAATGGTACATGAGAAGTCATCGATTGTATTTATAGGCCCACTGACAGCTAGAGATTAAAAAACGGAATGCTTTAAATCGACGTCACTTTGACAGCATCATCACGGAAATGACTGCCATTTTCTCCCCCAATAAAGTTTGCTTTTCATTTTGGCATCACTAAACATTTCGTCAATTAACTGTAAAATGTGATTCTGCTTTGCTCAGGTTCCGACACCGTAATAAAATAAAAAGAAATGTAAATTATCCTAGATCTTTATGAAGAGTTGAACAGAACTTTTCGTATGTAAACTCTTAATCATGTTTGAAATAAACTCGTTTGTTTTTGTTTTTTATCCATTAAAATAACGGCTGATGTAATAATGATATTGTAAAAAAAACAGTTAAAAATGAATCCAACAATTTTTTATAAGTGTGTATGCGTCTAAATTCAAATAATATTCTGATTAACTATGCCATTCAAAATGATAGCAGTGTGTAAGAAAAACTAGTTTATCTTATCCACAAATTTGTCGCCATAACCGCCGTCACCTTCATTTTTCTTTTCAATCTGTTTCAGCGACTCATTATCAAACACATGATCGTAAATATGTGCATTTATTCAGCACAAATTCTAATATCTATCTATCCTAAACTGTTAATATCTATCTATCTCTATCTATCTATATCTCTATCTATCTATATCTCTATCTATCTATATCTCTATCTATCTATATCTATCTATCTATATCTCTATCTATCTCTATCTCTATCTCTCATTCTATCTCTATCTCTATCTCTATCTATCTCTATCTCTATCTCTATCTATCTATCTCTATCTCTATCTCTATCTCTATCTCTATCTATCTCTATCTATCTATCTCTATCTATCTATCTCTATCTATCTATCTCTATCTATCTATCTCTATCTATCTATCTCTATCTATCTATCTCTATCTATCTATCTCTATCTATCTATCTATCTCTATCTATCTATCTATCTATCTATCTATCTCTATCTATCTCTATCTATCTCTATCTATCTATCTATCTATCTATCTATCTATCTCTATCTATCTATCTCTATCTATCTATCTCTATCTATCTCTCTCTATCTATCTCTCTCTATCTATCTCTCTATCTATCTCTCTCTATCTATCTCTCTATCTATCTCTCTATCTATCTCTCTCTCTCTATCTATCTCTCTATCTATCTCTCTCTATCTATCTCTCTCTATCTATCTCTATCTATCTATCTATCTATCTATCTATCTATCTATCTCTATCTATCTATCTCTATCTATCTATCTATCTATCTATCTCTATCTATCTATCTATCTATCTATCTATCTATCTATCTATATCTATCTATCTATCTCTATCTATCTATCTATCTCTATCTATCTATCTATCTCTATCTATCTATCTATCTATCTATCTATCTATCTATCTATCTATCTATCTATCTATCTATCTATCTATCTATCTATCTATCTATCTATCTATCTATCTATCTATCTCTATCTATCTATCTATCTATCTATCTCTATCTATCTATCTATCTATCTATCTCTATCTATCTATCTATCTATCTCTATCTATCTCTATCTATATCTATCTATCTCTATCTATCTATCTCTATCTATCTCTATATCTCTATCTATCTATCTATCTCTATCTATCTATCTCTATCTATCTATCTCTATCTATCTATCTATCTATCTATATCTATCTATCTCTATCTATCTATATCTATCTATATCTATATCTATATCTATCTAACAAACAAACATATACTGTTAAATATAAGAGACAATGAATGTCTATGATGTTTAATCAAAACCCGTTCTAAACATCGTATTTTTGATTTAATTTCATGTGAAAATAAAGACAAAAATTCTCCAACATTTGGATAATTTTTTATCAAGTTGGTTCTAAGCTTTCGGCTCACATGAGCCATCTTCAGAGACGTTGCAAGGACGTTATTTTATCTTGTGCTGACATAAAACTTTGCGAAGCTACGATAACAGTTACCGAATAGCGAACGCAGTTCTCAAATTTGTAATGGGGTTCTATGACGTCACACCGCGTGAGGGCTCGAATTAAGAGAACCATATATTTCAATTCAATGTAATGTGTTACGACTAGATTTAAAAGTGATTTTATCAAGTGTGGGTTGTTTAAGTTTAATGTAGATGGCCTCCAACATTATCATTATATTAATAACCCAAAGAGAATTTGGAAATAAATGTTAATAGTTATAACATCATCAAATACATGACTCGCAAGCAGCGTGAATTAGATAACCACTGCTAGTAGAGAATTGCTAGACAGAAAATCATTCCCTCAGTAGTGTCCAGCATATTATATCAAGATTGGGACATACCCATTACTGTACATAGCTGTGTAAATAACACTAACATGAAAGCTTACCTTCGTCTAAAGTAGTAGTTTTTGATTAATTACAAACTAAGAAGCACAGATCTTATTCTGACTTAAAAGCAGGGGTAAATGTCTAGTTCAGCTGACTATTCAAAATATATTGGTGATTTGGCTTAAACAGACATGGACAAATGACTTCATGTGAAGATTTGAAGGCATTTGTATGTTTTGTGTTTATTAAAAACAAAAAAAAAAGAGCAAGTCAAACTAAAGAATCATTTTTTTATAAGCAATTTCTAAAGAATTAATGGTTTTATTTCTAAAATCACATATCTTTATGAATTAAAAAAGCTATTTTTATTGGATAGCCATGTTTGAAATAAACACCTAGTTGTTTTGATTTTTATTATTTCAAACAACGTATATTACATCAGACCTTCCCTGCTCTGTATGACCTAATTAAGAAAATGTGCTTCTAGCAGTTCTTCATGTTTTCTTCAGTGTAGAGCATAGGCCTATACAATTTAAAATAAAAACATTAAAAATAAATTTTAAAAAAATTAACATCTATTTCAAACACGAGTAACCACAAAAGAAAAAAAAATATGTAAGTGTTGTTTACTGAATGAATAATCAAAACGAAGATTGGAAATAATTAGTAACAATAACATTTATAGTATCATCAAATACTAGACTTGCAAGCTGCGTTAAGTATATAACCACTGCTAGTAGAGAGTTGCTGAACTGTAAGAAGGCACCACTTTTTCAATAGTGTCCAACGTGTAAGGATTCAGGCATACCAATTACTGTTCATAGGGTTGTTATCTAGACCAGAGTTGTATGTTTTCATTTTTATATTTTCACTAGCAGTATAGCCCGGCGTTGCTCGGGTGTAATGAAAGCTTATATATAAATGCAGGTTTCATTGAATAATATAGGCAAGTTTTGTTTATTAATTTTGTGTAGGATCCGTCTGATATGTTTGATGGTGATATCGATGAAAGTACAACAAAAAATCACAGTAATTGTTGCTTTTTTTATCGGTTCTAAGCTTTCGGCTAACATAAGCCATTATCAAAGAATAAATATTAACACACAGTAAACATAGAACATTTAAGTTATTAACAATAAAGAGAATTAAATTGAAGAGACAAGTCCATCCCTGCCGTGGCGGATGACCGCAGACAGTGACAAAATGGTGGCGTTGTGGGCCCTGATCCGACTACAGGCATTTGAGTATATTAGTTGAGATATTAAAATTTATCGTATTCAAACCAGGTTTAAGTTGACTAATGTAGATAGCTTCCAGGATTTTAAGTTTCTGTTTATTATATTTATTCTTTGATAATGGTTTCGGTTTGTGATATTTATTCTTTGATAATGGTTTCGGTTTGTGATATTTATTCTTTGATAATGGTTTCGGTTTGTGATATTCATTCATTTCTTTGATAATGGTTTCGGTTTGTGATATTCATTCTTTGATAATGGTTTCGGTTTGTGATATTCATTCTTTGATAATGGTTTCGGTTTGTGATATTCATTCTTTGATAATGGTTTCGGTTTGTGATATTCATTCTTTGATAATGGTTTCGGTTTGTGATATTCATTCTTTGATAATGGTTTCGGTTTGTGATATTCATTCTTTGATAATGGTTTCGGTTTGTGATATTCATTCTTTGATAATGGTTTCGGTTTGTGATATTCATTCTTTGATAATGGTTTCGGTTTGTGATATTCATTCTTTGATAATGGTTTCGGTTTGTGATAATTCATTCTTTGATAATGGTTTCGGTTTGTGATATTCATTCTTTGATAATGGTTTCGGTTTGTGATATTCATTCTTTGATAATGGTTTCGGTTTGTGATATTCATTCTTTGATAATGGTTTCGGTTTGTGATATTCATTCTTTGATAATGGTTTCGGTTTGTCATATTCATTCTTTGATAATGGTTTCGGTTTGTCATATTCATTCTTTGATAATGGTTTCGGTTTGTCATATTCATTCTTTGATAATGGTTTCGGTTTGTCATATTCATTCTTTGATAATGGTTTCGGTTTGTCATATTCATTCTTTGATAATGGTTTCGGTTTGTCATATTCATTCTTTGATAATGGTTTCGGTTTGTCATATTCATTCTTTGATAATGGTTTCGGTTTGTCATATTCATTCTTTGATAATGGTTTC
The DNA here is from genome assembly GCA_037127315.1 of Ascarosepion bandense. Classification (NCBI taxonomy): domain Eukaryota; kingdom Metazoa; phylum Mollusca; class Cephalopoda; order Sepiida; family Sepiidae; genus Ascarosepion; species Ascarosepion bandense. Next base: position 4,657,948 of record JBBBDQ010000387.1, on the reverse strand, counting down.
GGTTTGTCATATTTATTCTTTGATAATGGTTTCGGTTTGTCATATTTATTCTTTGATAATGGTTTCGGTTTGTCATATTTATTCTTTGATAATGGTTTCGGTTTGTCATATTTATTCTTTGATAATGGTTTCGGTTTGTCATATTTATTCTTTGATAATGGTTTCGGTTTGTCATATTTATTCTTTGATAATGGTTTCGGTTTGTCATATTTATTCTTTGATAATGGTTTCGGTTTGTCATATTTATTCTTTGATAATGGCTTTGTCATAATTTATTTCTTTGGATTTAATGGTTTCGGTTTGTCATATTCTTTGATAATGGTTTCGGTTTGTCATATTTATTCTTTGATAATGGTTTCGGTTTGTCATATTTATTCTTTGATAATGGTTTCGGTTTGTCATATTTATTCTTTGATAATGGTTTCGGTTTGTCATATTTATTCTTTGATAATGGTTTCGGTTTGTCATATTTATTCTTTGATAATGGTTTCAGTTTGTCATATTTATTCTTTGATAATGGTTTCGGTTTGTCATATTTATTCTTTGATAATGGTTTCGGTTTGTCATATTTATTCTTTGATAATGGTTTCGGTTTGTCATATTTATTCTTTGATAATGGTTTCGGTTTGTCATATTTATTCTTTGATAATGGTTTCGGTTTGTCATATTTATTCTTTGATAATGGTTTCGGTTTGTCATATTTATTCTTTGATAATGGTTTCGGTTTGTCATATTTATTCTTTGATAATGGCTCATGTGAACCGAAAGCTTAGAACCGATAAAAAAATAAACAATTACTGTGATTTATTGTTGTCTTTCAACGATATCACCATCAAGTATATCAGACGGTATGAATGGATCCTACACAAAATTAATAGACAGAACTTGTCTATATTATTCAATGAAACCTGCATTAATGAAAAAATACTGCCAACATACACAATTTAAATAAATATGTGTGTGTGTGTATATATATATATATATATATATATAGTTAAACATCAGTGACAATGTCTATTATGTTTAATCATGAGCCGTTCTAAACGTAGTTTGTCTTTAATTTCAGTTGAAAATAAAGACGAAGATTCTCCAACATTTGGATCATTTTTATTCATTTTTTTATTAATTTGGTTCTAAGCTTTCGGCTCACATGAGCCATCTTCAGAAAGGTTAAGACGGTAACTCAATAACATCTACCATCACCGACGATTTTATTTTGTGTTGACATAAAGCTCCGCTAGGCAACGGCAATAGTTACCAAAAATAACAAACGCAGTTCGCAAATTAGCAATGCGGTTCTATGACGTCACAGCGCGTGATAGCGCGAAATGACAACAGAACCATGTATTCAAATGTTGTCATTTCGCACTATCACGCGGTGTGACGTCATAGAACCGTATTGCAAATTTGCAAACTGAGTTTATTTTTGGTAACTATTGCCGTTGCCTAGCGGAGTTTTGTCAACACAAAATACAAGCGTCGGTGATGGTGGATGTTATTGTTTCCGTCTTAATAACCTCTCTGAAGATGGCTCATGTGAGCCGAAAGCTTAGAACTTGATTAATAAAAAATGATCCAAATGTTGGAGAATTTGTTTTTATTTTCAACTGAAATTAAAGCCAAAATACGACGTTTAGAACGGCTCATGATTAAACATAAGACATTCATTGTCTCTTAAATTTAACAGCAGAAAATTATTTGCTGCCTCGATTCTATAAATATATATATATATATATATATATATATATATATTATCGATTTTCTGCACTATTGTAAGAACTGCAACCTTGAAACTTCTGAATATCGTTTCTCATGTCTTTGTCTCTGAGTGTATCAAATTTGATTAAAATCGGACCACTCCTTCTATAACCCGATTTTTTTCGATTTTCGATATTTATTGGGGGTACCTCGACACAAAACTAAGAACATTCGCACACGCTGATAGTACAAATGTGTAAATTTTAAAAAAATCGGTTCAGCCGTTTCGGAGTCTATAGGTAACGAACACACACAGACAAAATTCCATTTATAAATAAGTCTAGATAATTTGTAAAATTATATATTGCACAAAAAAATCTCACTAAAAGAATTCAAAATGGAAGAAAGGAAAAATTTCGGTAATTTTAATTAGACACTACACCTAAAGGTTTCTAAACCTAAAATCATTTTTCAAGTCAGAAATATGTCTTCTTTGAATCATTCTATGGCTCGAAAAATTCGAAAATATCTCCTTTGGGAACTAGCAAACAAATAATTCTGCAAAATAGATATTAAATTAATTCAAGTAATTTATATGTAATCATTTCACCCCAAGCCACGCAACAAAGCTACTAGGACACATGGAGTTACAGTGTGTTCGTGAATATAAGGAAAACTACCATGAAGGCAAGAGGACAATAAAAGAATAAGAATTTAGGTAGAAGATAAAAATTGTCATTGCATTTAAATTTCTGAAACTCAAAGTTGACTGGGAAAGAACAAACCGGAAGAGAGTTCGACAAATAAAAGAAACTGTTAGCATAGAACTTATTTAGCCATTTCAACTGGAAATTGATGGGACCTTACCGCCAATCCAGTATTGCGCTTAAATTCCTAAAGTCTTGGTACCCAGGAGGAAATTAGTATTTATTTTAATAGAAAATGTGTCACAAGACCAGGAGGTGTGTGTGTGGGGGGGGGATTGTTTTTTATTTTATCTTAAAATTAGCTCGCCACAATTAAAGACCCAAACATACTACAGTATTCTTTATACCAAAACATTTTTACTTACCATTCTTACTACGTCCTTCATAATACCTCAGTCTCTCTGAGGTCCTAATTAGTTCCCATATGTCCAATTTGTCTGTGGGCCAAGTAAAAACTTCCATAGAGGAAAGTTTATTAGAACAATTATGTGCGTTGTGGTACATTGGATATCGGCTCGGAACGAGAAACCGGGGAGCCGAGTTCGAATTCCAGTTAAATCCATTGTATTCACTTACGCGCAATTATCCTTGGGAAAGGTATTAATCCGTCTCTTCCTTCCAGTTATGGGTTCTTTAGCCTTGGTCGGCGACCAGACTACTGCAGAAAGCAATGGCAACCTCCTGCGGGATAATCTTCTGCCCAGTCAGCGTGTATCACGTATGGCACTTAACTGACTGACATGAAAGTAGTTACAAAAAAAAAAAGATAAACAGACGGTGAAACTACACTATGGCAGTGGCAAAGGGACTGAAACCGAGATGCAAAGTTAAGAACAGTAACGTTAGAGATTCCTTGGATTTTATAAAGAATCTCCAAATATAAAGGAGTGTAATTGTCATTGCCACATGAAACATGCGGGAGAGAACTGAAAATTGCGGGTATATATTGTAAAAGGCTTTATTTCCTTTACAGTACTTGTGCAGCTGTGAAAACTGCAATTAAGACAAAACAACATGAGCATATGGAGGAAGAATGTACACCAGGATAGATAATTACAAAATTCGAAAAAATAAGAAAATAAACAATGAAATTTACATAAGCAATGGTAACGAAACAGGGAACTTATAACAAGGGTTTAAATCAACAGGAATCGTTTGCGTCGCCAAAGCAGTACGTTTTTACAAATTAAGAAAGGGTCTCAAAGGCAATAAAACTTTAGCAGAAATAAATTCGTTAACTATATAATTTGTCAGGGTTTGTTGGATATTGAATGGAAAAATGTTAATTACCTCGTTGGCACCTCGTGTGGTCTATGGCAATTGAGTTACTCCCTAACAGTACCGAAAACGAATGTGCTGCCACTGGAGATAACACATTTACGTCTGACCTCTTAGAAGGTCTCAATCCAAAAGACTGTTAGTGGTTTTTATATCTTACGCAGAGACCAAAAATTGTATATTTTAGAAAAGATTGCCGTAAAAACAGCTTATTTGTTATATTTTTACTGTACTGTTTTATCTCATACTTCTCATTTAGACCTCATTATTGTTTTACTTTATCCTAAAATATAAGGAACTAGATTTTCTGGCCACATTGTCCCAAGGGGTGATAAGGCCGCCGGTCAAGAATCCAGGGCTGACTTCGGCGAGAAAACGAACCTGCTGATTTTTACGTTAAGGTTCGGTAACAAATGGTGCCTGGTGGCAGATACAAGGCGTACAGGTATACTGGCATAAAGGCAACAATCAGTACAGCATAAAATCATCACTGATTCTGATTGATGTATTTTTTCGAATCAATAAGTCGATTGGTACTTTAGAAAATTACTAATCTTCCAAAAATCAAGGCTAAGGAAAGATAAAAATAACTTTTTTTAAATTATCACAGGAGACATTGTCAACGAAAACCTGACATGAACTGGAATCATTTCTCTTTGTGTGTGTGTGTATATATATATATATATATATATATATATACGATTCGTGTAAAATCCTTTGTAAAATAAAGACGGAAGCTAATGATGGTTCGTCTGAAATAGGCCCACACTTCCGATTCACCATGAAATAACGTGTCTCCCTTAATTTTTCTTATATTTACTCTATATGTATTTATATGCATATATGTTTAGAGCTCTCTTGGAGAGTTATCCTCCCACTGTATGTACAGGATACTCCTTTAGATTCTTTTATAACCACACTGTATGCTGAGATATATATATATATAGACAGACACCCAATCTTCCGATCTAAAGTGAAATAATTACATTGAATCAATAACTAAATCCACTGCTAGGAAGGTTGGGTCACTGTGTCGGGCCAGAAAGTTATTTCCGCCTGAATCTATTTTTGCACATATTTAAATCAACCATCCGACCGTGCATGTCATATATGGTCAGGCGCCCCCTGCTGTTCATCTCAGTGTTCTCGAAGAGAATCTGTAATGTGATTGGTCCTGACCTGGCAGCTTGACTCCAGCCACTTTCTCATCCTCGGGTTGTGGCCTCCCTCTGTCTCTTCTATATTTTCATGGCTTCTGCTCTGACAAACTTGGGTCACTGATGCCTCCTCCATAAGAATTTACTCGGGCAACAAGACTGGCAGCAAGCCCTCATTTGAGCAAATTTATGCAAAATATGGGGTGGGGGATGAACAAAGAAACTTACTTGCTTACGCTGTGAAAAAATAGGATTTAAAATATCGTCTGTTAACTTTGACATATAGAACTATAAATTCCGAGGATCCAATTCAAACACCGAATTTATTCAAATAAAGGAACAATTTTACAAAGGAATTGCATAAATGTCCTTAGGCAGTCATAGTAACAGATTTTAAAATTAAATGTTTAATAAAAAAAGAAATATCTTTTTCCTCATTAGTAATAAACAACCTTCTAGTATGACACAAGTTATTTCCCTTTGACTGGCTGTATTACTTCTTATTTTAAACTAATTGACGTTAATTTTTTAACGTAACATTTTAATTTGTCCTTTTTATTATCAAAGAGACAATATATTTAAAATCTCAGTATTTAATTTTGAGATAT
>JBBBDQ010000387.1:4617500-4642500 GCA_037127315.1 Ascarosepion bandense | reverse complement strand
GAACTCTACCCATAGATGCCGAGATTTCTATGCGTAGAACATGTGACCAACGGACATGTTTTAGGGGGGATATCAACAACAACAAAAAAAAAGATACTTAATGTCAGAATAATTTAAAATTTCTGATCCACAGAAAGAGGAACGACGTGAAAAATCCCTCACAGGACATACTCTATGCAAATGAAGCTGGAGCTAGTAACCTGTTTTTGTGTGACTGGATGCCAAAGCAAGGACAAAGAAGTTTGCTTTGTATAATGGCATATCAATTTATCTAATAGCGAAATGTGCGTTGTGGTGCAGTGGATATCGGCTTGGAAGGGGAAATCGGGGAACCGAGTTCGAATTCCAGTTGAATTCCTTGCATTCAGTTAGATGCAAATACCCTCCAATTATGGGTTTAATAACAAGACAGATTGGGTTTTATAGCCTTGGCTGGCAACCACTCTATCGCAGAAAGTAATGGCAACCTACTGAGGGATAATCTTCTGCCCAGTCAGTCATATCTCTTTCGAGACATGATCACCCAAGCGTGTATCAGGTATGGCACTTAACTGACTGAATAGAATAGTTGGAGATATGATTAAGGCTTCTACTGGGCATAAAATGGGGGATCGGTTTTCTGTTTTGAAGTAAACTGATCCCCCATTAATTACTATTTAATAATATAATATAAATTTCTTTCCCCTCTTGCCATGAGTCAAATAACAGGACAGATTGGGCTCTATAGCCTTGGCTGGCAACCAGACTAACACAGAAATCAACGGCAACCTACTGCGGGTTCTCTTTTGAGACATGATCACCCAAGCGTGTATCACGTCTGGCACTTAAATGACTGAACAAAATGCCGAAATGTAATTACCTTGGGATCTTTTTTTTGTGTAATGCTGTTAATTTTTCTCTTCTTTTTCCAATCTTGTAATATTAGTGTTCCTATTGCAAAAATGAATTTTTATACATTCATAATATGTAGACCCCAGTTCAATCCTTGGATCTTGTACGTGTAAAGTCAGATACCTTTCGTTTCCATCACTGAACTTGTCGAATCAGAGGGTTCAGTATAACTGTTAAAAACCTCACTGAAACATGGAAAGCAGAATGAGAAGTCTGCGCCCATTGATTGAATAAAATGCTCGGTTGAAAAATTCTGAACGTTTACTGATTGCTACGATAAAAAAAAGCGAGGAAACTTATTGACCACAATGATCTGAATATTCTTAGTACAACAACTATAAGTAAATTAACATTACAGTGTTTTTATTTATTTATCGAATAAAGCAGAAATACTTCTTTGTAATATGATAATCATTACAAGAAAACGTTTAATTAAAATTTAGATTGTTTTCATTTCAATGTTTGATTGAGATGATTGCAAATTAAATTCATCAAAATTCTGTAATGAATGCGAAAGGTCGTCTTTTTCATTTCCGCCATGATAAAATTGTTATCGTCTGCTAAACTCATATTACATGACATGAAGGAAGTCATAAATGCTATAGAGTTCTATTTATTCTGTATTTCCCTTCTAATTTGTCTTAATGCAAATGTGGTGCCATTTTCTTATTTTGTGGACAACTTATCATTATTCATGAAATGAGGTTATTTACCAAGAGAAGAAAGACCGTGTTTGTTTAGACTTGTGCCAACGTGTATGTATCAATATGTGGGCGTTTATCGATATGAAGGAATCTGTATTTAAGGCGATTCACTTCACTGTTTGACTGTTGATTAGATTGCATATCTTTTCTCTTAATTTTCGATATCAGTTTGTGGATACATGCGCAAGTTTATGCTAATACGTGTTTCCTCAGGAATATTATTTATTCGAACCTGGCGAATGGTGAACATTTTGCTTTTAATAAAATTTCTCAAATATACAGACCAGTAGATAATAAATAATTGTTAAATGAATAAAAGGAGCGTCTACTCAAATATATGTATCAATTAAAAAAAAAAGTTTAATTAATAAATTCTGTCGGATTAATGAATAAAGATCCATCACTTCTTGTGACGTTATACAAAACGTTGTAGCGGAACTCTGAATCCTGATTGGTCATCAAATCGCAAAATTCAAAATACATCAGAAAAATGATTTTTTCCACAGCGAAAGAAAAATTTATTCTGGGAGCCACCCCACGTGACTGGATTCAATATTTAAGGCTGGTCTCTAACCGATCACGGTGGTCAGTCAGGGGAGGCGGTTTACTGACACACATCTAAAATGTAACCCACTTCAAACCGACCCGTAGATAAGGTCAGGTCGCACCTTGTTCTTTTTCTTCTGAGCTCTTTCAACAATTACGACTACAAACATTTTCTACGAACTTTTGATACACTTTACGTTCATTTCTACGAATTCCTGTTATTTCTCATTTGAAGAAATTTCTATTTTAAAATGCAAAATGCATATTTTACTATTCCACTCTTCTACACTAATTCACACATTCCAACTGACAACCAAACCTCTGATGATGAAAACCTTCTGTTGATTATAACTCTGCATAAGCTGTAGGGAGTTCGGTTTAGTCTGGCACAAGGCTAAATAAAAAATATTAACCAGCTCCCTACGCTACAGCGTCACGAAAGACCATTTCAAACATTCAGCTTCCCAAATGATAATGACTGTGAAAGCTGAAACTCCTTAAACAAAAACAAAATATGAATGTCGTGCTGCTTAGCCATTGACTTGATTCCCACCCTCCAGACGACTTCGGAATCCTGGATGATCTCCTTGTTTAAGCTGTTGAATTTTGCCATAATTTTTGCCTTCAATTCGTCTTTGGTGCTACAAGAAATTTTGTTGGTCTTTTCCCAACTGTCTTCTATGTAACTTGTCCCTTCAAGACGTAGGCGGTCATGGCCTTCCACGTCTCCCTGTCCCTGGTGGCTCTTAGCACGCTTTCTCCTGTAACACCACGCAACCCCCGTTCTGTGATCCGCCTGCTCAGGCCCTTCAAATATGTTATCCGCTGCTTTCTCCTGTCTCCTTTTCTCTATATCTGGCCTGTTAGTATCAGGTTCTCCAAGCCTTCCTTCCTCATTGCATGTCCCAGGAACTTCAGTTATCGTTTCTTTATGCTCAATATTAATTTACTTTTCGTTTCCATTCTTTCCAAAACCTCGTCATTGCTCACATGCTCGGTCCAGGATAGCCGCAGTGTCTTTCTGTAAAACCACATTTCAGCTGCTTGAAGTTTTTTTTTTCATTTTTGCTGCAATATTGAAGAACTGATATCACATAGCAATCCAGTACTTCCTTTGTTTCTAGTGAGTTTTCTGTGTCTTAATACTTTACTCAGCTTCTGGAACGCCTCTTTCTCCATGCCAATTCGCCTTCGGATCTCTGTGTCGCACTTTCCTTATTCAGTTAGAACACTTCCAAGATATTTGAATTTTCGTACCTGCTTAATTTTAACACCCCCAACCTGTATTTGGCACTTGGGGTTGCTCTTTTTACTGATGACCATGAACTGTACCCCATGAATAACAATCAAGTGGGTTGGAGTCTAGGGCGTCAGATGTAAGGGATGATGTGGTTGTAGAAATTCTTACAACCAGGTTCTCTTGCTTTTGTCCGAATGGTGCACGGTCTTCCGGCATCCAGTCATGGATCAGTGCAGCACTACTTTTTTTTTTTTTTCACTTTTTTTTTTTTTTTCACTTTTTCTTTTTTTTTTTAATTTTTTTTTTTTTATTATTATTTATTTTTAATTTTTAATTTTTTTTTTTTTTTTTTTTTTTTAAGACACTTGATAGTCCTCCATGTTGGATCTGAAGTCCTATTGGAGAAAATGAATGAAGGCATAACGTCTCCATCACCAGGGATCTCTTTAAACGCCTTCTTAAGCAACATTTTAAACTCTTCCAACTCTTTCCGAATCCTCAGCATTATCCTCTGATCGACACTCGGCTTCCGGCGCGAATGCCAAGCCGTACAGTATGCCGTTTTAATTTTTTTTTATTGGAGGTAATTGTACAGTGGTGGTATTTCTCCTACAGCCTGTCCCAACTGATCCTACTATATTGGATAGTCGACAAAATAAAAGAAAATCAACGCGTATACGCATACTTAAAAATATAAAATGGAGACAATTTACCTATCGCACCCTTTGTGTGTATGTATGTGTGTGTATATATATATATATATATATATATAAAGGAAAACTCAACATGTCATATTAGTTATAAACTATAGCTTAATGAGCTATAGTTTATAACTAATATGACGTGTTGAGTTTTCCTTTATAAACTTCATATCGCTCCGGTTAACACCCATCGAGCTCTCTATATGGATTTAGCAATTAATATTTTATATTAAGGAAATCTTGTTGGATTATCCTCACCGTTTACGGACTCACATACATACACACACACACACACACATATATTCTAAACATATGTTGTTAAATATAAGAGACAATGAATGTCTATTATGTTTAATCATGAGCCGTTCTAAACGTCGTATTTTTGCTTTAATTTCAGTTGAAAATAAAGACAAAAATTCTCCAACATTTGGATAATTATTTATTAGTTTTCTTCTAAGCTTTCGGCTCACATGAGCCATCTTCAGAGAGGTCGTTCAAACTGAAATATTATTTCAGTTTGAACGACCACCATTCATCTGTTACTTGAGATGTAACTGGATGAACAAGTTTAAAATACCTGAAAAAAATAAGGTATTTTACCAATTTTTAATTTATATTGAGTTTAAAGTAACACAAAACTACGTGATTACGTGAATAGAAATGTTTTAAATTCAGTTTAAAATAAACCCAAAACTTTGAATATAGGAAATCAATATTTCTTGTAATTGTCAAGGAAACAGTTAAAAGGACAGGTTTTGTGATGCTAGGTTTTGAAATTCTCCAGAGTTTGACGAACTCAGTTTTCAGCTTAAACTAGAATTTTGACCCAAATGGGACTTAAAGTGAGGGTTTCAATTCCTGGGGGGGGGGGGGGATTGATAAATTCAAAGATATTTCATCAAAATTATCATTGTAGTTTTGTAAGCTGCACCACAGGTCACTTTAGTTTTGGGGCTAGAGGTCCAATTATCCCTCGGCAGGAGCTAGCTTAAAAGTCCGCGCGCAGTTTAATATAAAGAACAAAGCCGACAAAGTCTTTGATAATGGCATTTATTTCTCCAGACGAATTTGTAAAGAATGGGTAATTAATCTCCAAGCTTTACTATTCCCAACCCGTCAAGAGCAGCTGCTCCAGTGAACTTGAAATTTAATATCTAGGCGCACACATTAATTTTCAAGTAGCCTAAGGCAGCTGCTGCTGACGAGTTGAAGTGTGGACCCTTGATCTCTATTTGACTCGCTCATATACACAGACGCGCATATTCCCTGTTTCATTGCTCGTTCAATCAAGTCTAATAGACGATACAGTGGTGGTTACAAACATGGAAAGGAAACTACATGACCTCCTACAGAAGGTAGCTAAAGAGTGTGACATAAAAGGACTAATAAACTGCAAGAAAACCGACTGCATGGTCATCAGCAAAACGAGCAACCCAAAATGCCAAATACAGGTGATGGATACTAAAACCAAGCCGGTACAAAAATTTAAATACCTGGGAATTGTTCTAACAGAAGACGAAAGTGCGACACAGAGATCCCAAGGCGAATTGACATGGCGAAAGACGCGTTCTAGAAGCTGAGTAAAGTATTAAGACACATGAAACTTTCTCTAGAAACAAAGACAGTACTAGATTGTGAAGTCAGTTCTACAATACGGCAGTGAATGCTTAATATCAACAAAGATGAAAAACAAAACTTGAAGCAGCTGAAATGTGGTTTTACAGAAGGATGCTGCGGATATCATAGACCGAGCATGTAAGCAATGATGAGGTGTTGGAAATGATGGAAACGAAAAGGAAATTAATACTGAACATCAGGAAGAGACGACTAAAGTTCCTGGGACATGCAATGAGGAAGGAGGGTTTGGAGAACCTGATACTAACAGGCCAGATATAGAGAAAAAGAGACAGGAGAAAGCAACGGATAACATATTTGAAGAAGGGCCTGAGCAGGTGGATGACAGAACGGGGGTTGGGTGATGTTACAGGAGAAAGCGTGCTAAGAGCCACCAGGGATAGGGAGACATAAAAGGCCATGATCGCCTACGTCCTGAAAAGACAAAGCACATAAAAGAAGAAAATTGCATCCAATACAAGGCTTGGGAGCCTTTCAATGTAGTCATCGGAAAAATGAGGCCATTTAATCAAAGGAATAGCAGAGCAGGGTTTGCTAAAAATAACAGATCAAGATATATTAAGGGAGATGTGAAGGGCCAGGATCGCCTACACCCTAAAGGAACACAGCTCAAAAAAAAAATACCGACTGTAAATGGCATCTCTTAATTTCAGAAATTCAAGTAGGAATTTGCGAACATTAAAAGTTCTGTAAAAATTTTTAAAAACACAATGCGTGATCAAAAATATTCGGACATCTTTAGACTGTTATGTTGGCCACATTTTGTCTGGTATTTCTGATATCTATATATATATATATATATATAGCCCCAAATTAATGTCATAATATTTCAATCCGGGTTTCATTTGTATATAACTTATCTTTAAGACAATCATTTCACCCTCCGCTGACCCTTGTCTCGTGCCTTTCGTCTGATGATTTTTTTTTTAAATTCTGACACGAACCTAGTCCACATCAGGGTTGGCAAAACAAACGATTAACATATGTCTGTCGAAATTGACTGTTCCCCAGATGAGGTGATTCAAAGTAAATACAGTGATCTCTTTTTGAGGATCATTGTCAACATTTTATAACCTTTAAGATTATATTACTAGAATCTACTTGGATTATTTACCAAGGAAAGTTTTTCCCACGGATTATTTACTATATATATATATATATATATATATATATAAGCAGTATAGCCCGGCGTTGCTAGAGTGTAATGAAAGCTTTAAAACTAATCCATGGTCTTGCAGCTCAGACTCTTTGGACGTTGCCACGAAATACTAAAAAGCAATAGTTGTTTCCAGTTAAAGCGAAACCGTAGACAAAGAAAAATGAATGGATGTAAGTCAAATTTTGATTTCATGGTATCGATATCAAGTACTATTTTTTTTTTCGTCGTAAACTGAATTTTGAAGGTTAAATAAGTCCTCTGAGTAAATGGTATCATGGCTGAAACTAAGAACTACAATTATACCTACTTAGAGCCAAACCCGAAGCAAAAACTAAAATAAAAGGGCTGAAGAAATAGACATACAGGCAGATAACACGCACACACACGCACACAAACATCTTGCCTTATATATATATGCAGAATCGATTTTCTGCACTATTGTAAGAACTGCAACCTTGAAATTTCTGAATATCGTTTCTTATGTCTATGTCAAATTTGATTAAAATCGAACCACTCTTTCTATAACCCGATTTTTTCGATAATCGATATTTATCAGGGGTACCTCGACACAAAACCTAGCTAAGAACACTCGCAGACACTTATAGTGCAACTGAATAAATTTTCAAGAAAATCGGTTCAACCGTTTCGGAGTCTATAGTTAACATACACACAAAAAGTTCCATTTATAAATCAGTTTATATATATATATATATATATATATATATTTACTCATTTCACCCGAAGCGAGGCATTCTACTGCCACTATTGCACAGGGGGGTTACAATGGGGAAGGTGATGAGAAAGAGTGTTTAGATAGAGGAAATGTTAGGAGATAGACGGGTAAGGATATCGAGGATGATGGTTGGGTAGATGGGAAGAGTGTTTGAAAGAATGGATGCTAGTTAGTGTGTTAGGTGTCTATTGACCTTACATTTAAAATCCTGGAAATTTTAGCTGTCGGGGAAGCAAGTATGTAGAAGGGAATTCTCCAAGCGGGAAGTGCGAGAAAAGAAGCTGTTAGAGTAGAAATTGCGGTTACATTTGGTCGGTTTCACTGTAAAGAGTGGGACCTAGTTGGCAATCTAGTATCTCTTGCAAATTCGTACCTAGGGGGCACCAGTGAGCTAAGTTCATCGGAGCAGAAGCCATGAAAGTATTTTTAGAAAAGGCACAGGGAAGCCACGTCACGCCGGTGAGAGAGTGACTGCAGCCAGTCTGCCAAGTCGGTATCGATCACATTACAAATTTTCCGTTGTATTTTGTCAAGAACCCCGAGAAGAATAGCAGGGGCACCCGACCAGATGTGGCAGCAGTATTCAATGCACAGGCGGGTCGGGAAAAAACTTTTGGGTCCTGCACAGAGAATCGACTTTCATGGCAGCGGATTTAGCAATGGATTCGATATAGTCATTCCCCTTGAAGTCTGCTGAGAGTGTGAGGCCAAGCAGGCGTAGTGTTTTACTGTCTGGGAGGCAAATTTGTTCCATGCTAATGGGAGGTAGGAGCGATCGTCTATGATGGTTAATTGATAGCAGCTTCGTTTTGGAAGCATTAAAATTTACGAGCCATTTCTTACCTCAGTCCATTACGGATTGGAGGTCCTTTTCACGCTCGGCAGCAAGGTTCGCTTTGTCGCCCACACCAGATTTTTGATCGAGGCGAGAGTAAACTGTGGTGTCATCGGCGTACATGCCTACTTATTATTGGACCTCATCTGTCATCTTTGAGCACCTCTCCCACACCCGTAATGTTGCTTCTCCATGCCTTTTGCATAAATATTTCCATTTACATTATTCGGACTATTGTCCTCATCTTTGTTGCTATTTGTTCTTGTCCTTAATAGACGTTGGTTATTTCCTGTGACTTGATCCAGAGTTGTTAGTTCAATAGCAGGCTACAACAGTGGTGAACAGGTAACTTGCAGGGTTAAAGGAAGATAACTCAACTTCCAATCGCGGCTTTACAAAAGGAATGAGGATAATGTACCCCAGTGATTGTAGTGAAGCGTTCGGTTCGACTTTCTTAGCACCTGAAGAAGGCCGCAGCGTACAACAGCTGAAACGTCGTACAAATGACAACAAGGATGAGGACAATAGTCCGAATAATGTAAATACTGTCTCATCTCGGAAATATAGAAAAATAGTATTTCTATACTAATTGTTCTGGTGAACTATTCGATATCGTACCTGGACTTGAGGAATTTAAGTGCAGTACTAGATAGGCAGCAAAGTCTCACCATTTTACACTTTAAATAGTTAGGTATAACTAAGTTATACGGAGAACATTGCATCCGGCAGCAATGACTCTGATTGGGAGGTTGTGAGGAGCAACTTAATTGCTGTTGTTCACACTGACCCGGAGTAGTAGCAACTGTTAGGGTGCTAACTATGGACAAGCAGTTTATCCCCAAACCGGGGTCAAAACACCATGAAAGTATAAAAATTGATTTTTTATAGGAAATATAAATTTTTGAAGGAAAAAAGAATTATTACCAGCAATCTATTTTTTAATACAAAACTAGAAGACATCTTCAGTTTTCTAAAATAAAAATAAATTTTTTTCATCAAAACTCTAACTAAATCAACCTTCTCGCTATAACCGATCATTAAAAAAAGTATCTGAAAACCCTACCTTTTTGGTATTAAATAACTCACAGAGGTGTTGATATGCCCTTAAGTTGATATGTCCCTACTATCTTCTGCAACTCGCATGCAGCTTGTTGTTTCCCAATCGACTTTGATCTTCAAAAACTGAAATCCAATCGCCGTCTTTATTGTAATTTACTAAGCGCAGCTTAGATGTGGCACAAGGCCGAAAGTATGGGGTACCCAGTGAGGATCGAACTCACTACTTAATTGCAATAGTTCTAGCGAGACAAGCTTGCTAACCATTACACCACCTCGAGGTGCCCATCGCCGTCTTTATTTCTTGCCGCCTTACTTATTGTTCTCTATTTAAAAGCTGTTTTACTGTGGCAAAAGCGAGGGACCGGATGTTTGCACTATAACGACCAGAAAGCAATTGACCAAAGCACGTCGGTGCGCATCTGGGTTCGCGCAGATGTTCCGGTTGAAAAATAAAAATTATCAAATTTCCAGTTCGCGAACTTACGCGAATTTTATTTATCGGCCAATGGAAAGCCCAGAATCAAATACTGATATGAATTCCCAAATGATCTGCTGCGATTCAAAAAGTCGAAATAAAAAGCCGATACAGAAAGCATCGCCAGACAGCACGACGCAAGGCAGACACACACGGACTGACTCGAGAGAGAGAGGAGTGTAATCAGTGTCCCCTTGACATAAGTCAAGCGGCTTACTATCCTAGCCTCCCTACTGTCTCAAAACTACTTACTGACCTAAGAAGCGAATACATCAAAGACATTTCTTACTTACAATGCTCCCACATTCCTAAGCATTAATTCTCTTTTCAGCATTTTATTGCCATGAACATTTTAACGTCCGTTGGACCTATATTTCAAGTATTACCTTAATTGATATGTGTATATATAAAATGTTAATTTTCAACTCAATTTGCTTTTCTTGATTTATAATCATTTTGTGACTTATCGTGGGCTATCTACAACGAGGCCAAATTCCGTCAATCTTCAACAATACACAACTATCCTTCACTCGAACGGATTCTCTACTATAAACTGGAAAAGAATGGATAACCCGCCATATTACCACTGTTCTTTAATGCTCATTAATCCATTACGATTTAGTACCTTTATTGCTTCACATGGGGTGAAATGATAAAAAGAAATATCTGCATCCTTTACTAAATCAAATAGTCCTTTAGTAATTTTGAACACACTCTTCTTAAAATTCTCTACATATTCAGTTAAAAGTAAAATAAACTTCGTCCTTTATAATGGCTCAAAGTATAGCCGAAAGCGTTTGGATAATTAAAAATTCGTACAATTTTTATATAATTTATATATAGAAAATAAAAAATACAATAAAAATTACATAAAAAAAACCTAACAGCACCTTGTCTGTCATCTGTAACGAAACTCAGACGCGCGCACGTATATTTTCCTCTTCACTTTCTACAACGTCTGTATATTTCCTTTTCGTCTTTTTCTTTTTCTGTATAGAAGTACAATTCTTTTTTAAAAAATACCAAAAGATTTCAGCCCAGACACCGTATAACCGATGCCAATATCTTTCTGAAATTCACTTCCGGCCAAAATTTAAAATTTCTCTGGCTCTCAGCCGGTTTCATTGGCTCTTCCCTCTCATCATTTTCTCTCTTATTTTCCTCTTCATTTTTTTATTTCTTCTGTATTTTCCCCTTTACTCTCTCTTTGCCTTTTCTTAATTTCTCAATTTATTTTATGATTTTTTTCCTTCCCTCTTTCTTTACCCCATTTAAAAAAAAATCTTAACTTTGTAGGTAAAGAAATTCCTAAAATAAAGAGAAGTGTTATCTTAAAACTTTTTTTTTCAATAAAACGTTTCTTACCATTCTTAACTACCTGATAAGACATTGTTCTTTCAATGTCGAAATAAAATGTACAATTTTGTAGTAGTTTGTACATGATCTAAAGTAATAATTAATAAATATTCATTGCTCTATTTTTATATTGAGCACTGTTTCAAATTAATGTTTTGAACATTGCAATTAATTTCGTCGCTTTTATTCATTTGGAGATATATATATATATATATATATATATATATATATCTGAACTTTCTCGTTCTTTTTTCACGATCTACAACACTTAATGAATCCTGATCTCTCCTTGGACTGTCCAAATAAAGCTTAAACTTTTAAAACCTTTAACTTGTAGTGAAACAGCGTTAAATATTGTTTGTCTTTATGATCGTCCACATACTTGTAAAATCCGCAATAACCTGTTATAGTGAGTTAGAACAGCAAGTGCCTCGAGTCGTAACGAGTTTTTGCGCGTTGGTACTAAGTTGCGTCCCTTGGTCAATGCGACTATGTCGAGAAGAGTGGTGCCATTTTGTAACTACGGCGCTCTCTCTCTCTCTTTCATGCTCATTCACCACCTCGTCTTAACTGGAAAGAGAGCGAGGCTGCGGGGATAGTAGCCGCTGAAGATGCTCCTCGAGCGTAAGTATGGAGTATGAAGGAAACGGCGAAGGAAGGAAGAATGGAACAAGTTGCTTTCTTGTCAGACCGACGTTCATTTTCAATATTTTCCATTTTTCAGGACGAACCACTTGTCCATCTACTTGAGCGACATTTCCATTCACACTTGGCACACTTTTTCAATTCTTCTCCTTTCTATCTCTCTCTCTCCTTTCTATCTCTCTCTCTCTCCCTCCTTTCTATCTCTCTCTCCTCCTTTCTTCATCTCTCTCTCTCTCCTCCTTTCTATCTCTCTCTCTCTCCTCCTTCTATCTCTCTCTCTCTCCTCCTTTCTATCTCTCTCTCTCCTCCTTTCTATCTCTCTCTCTCTCCTCCTTTCTATCTCTCTCTCTCTCCTCCTTCTCTATCTCTCTCTCTCTCTCCTCCTTTCTCTATCTCTCTCTCTCTCCCTCCCTCTATCTCTCTCTCTCCTCCTTTCTATCTCTCTCTCTCTCCTCCTTTCTATCTCTCTCTCTCTCTCCTCCTTTTATCTCTCTCTCTCCTCCTTTATCTCTCTCTCTCTCCTCCTTTCTCTATCTCTCTCTCTCTCCTCCTTTCTATCTCTCTCTCTCCCTCCTTCTCTCTCTCTCTCTCTCCTCCCTTTCTATCTCTCTCTCTCTCCTCCCTTTCTATCTCTCTCTCTCCTCCTTTCTATCTCTCTCTCCCCTCCTTCATCTCTCTCTCTCCTCCCTTTTTCATCTCTCTCTCTCTCCCTCCCTTTCTATCTCTCTCTCTCTCTCCCCTCCTTTCTCTATCTCTCTCTCTCTCCCTCCTCTATCTCTCTCTCTCTCCCTCTCCTTCTCTATCTCTCTCTCTCTCTCCTCCTTTTCTCTATCTCTCTCTCTCTCTCTCCCTCCTTTCTATCTCTCTCTCTCTCCTCCTTTCTATCTCTCTCTCTCCTCCTTTCTATCTCTCTCTCTCCTTTCTATCTCTCTCTCTCCTCCTTTCTATCTCTCTCTCTCTCTCCTTTCTATCTCTCTCTCCCTCCTTCTATCTCTCTCTCCCTCCTTTCTCTATCTCTCCCTTTCTATCTCTCTCTCTCCTCCTTTCTATCTCTCTCTCTCCCTCCTTTCTATCTCTCTCTCCTCCTTTCTATCTCTCTCTCTCCTCCCTTTCTATCTCTCTCTCTCTCCTTTCTATCTCTCTCTCTTCTCCTTTCTCTCTCTCTCTCTCTCCCCTCCTTCTATCTCTCTCTCTCCCTCCCTTTCATTCTCTCTCTCTCTCCCTCCTTTCATTCTCTCTCTCTCTCCCTCCTTTCTCTCTCTCTCTCTCCCTCCTTCTATCTCTCTCTCTCCTCCTTTCTCTCTCTCTCTCCCTCCTTTCTATCTCTCCCTCCTTTCTATCTCTCTCTCCTCCTTTCATCTCTCTCTCTCCCTCCTTTCTATCTCTCTCTCTCCTCCCTTTCTATCTCTCTCTCCTCTCTTTCTATATCTCTCTCTCTCTCCTCCCTTTCTATCTCTCTCTCTCCTCCCTTTCTCTCTCTCTCCTCCTCCTTTTCTCTCTCTCTCTCTCCCTCCTTTCTCTCTCTCTCTCTCTCTCTCTCTCTCTCTCCTCCCCCTTTCTATCTCTCTCTCTCCTCCTTTCTATCTCTCTCTCTCCTCCTCTTTCTATCTCTCTCTCTCCTTTCTATCTCTCTCTCTCCCTCCTTTCTATCTCTCTCCTCCTTTCTCATCTCTCTCTCCTCCTTTCTATCTCTCTCTCTCCTCCTTTCTATCTCTCTCTCTCTCCTTCTATCTCTCTCTCCTTCTATCTCTCTCTCTCTCCCTCCTTTCTATCTCTCTCTCCTCCCTTTCTATCTCTCTCTCTCCCTCCTTTCTATATCTCTCTCTCCTCCTTTCTATATCTCTCTCTCTCTCTCCCTCCTTTCTACATTCTCTCTCTCTCTCCTCCTTTCTATATCTCTCTCTCTCCCTCCTTCTATATCTCTCCCCTTTCTATATCTCTCCCCTCCTTCTATATCTCTCTCTCTCTCCTCCTTTCTATATCTCTCTCTCCTCCTTTCTATATCTCTCTCTCTCCCTCCTTTCTCTATATCTCTCTCTCTCTCTCCCCCTCCTTTCTATATCTCTCTCTCCTCCCTTTCTATATCTCTCCCTCCTTCTCTATATCTCTCCCTCCTTTCTATATCTCTCTCTCCTCCTTTCATATCTCTCTCTCCCTCCTTTCTATATCTCTCTCTCCTCCTTTCTATATCTCTCTCTCCCTCCTATATCTCTCTCTCCCTCCTTCTATATCTCTCCCTATATCTCTCTCTCCTTTCTATATCTCTCTCTCCTCCTTTCTATATCTCTCCTCCTTTCTATATCTCTCTCTCTCTCTCTCTCCCTCCTTTCTATCTCTCTCTCTCCTCCTCCTTTCTATCTCTCTCTCTCTCTCCTCCTTTCTATCTCTCTCTCTCCTCCTTTCTATCTCTCTCTCTCTCCTCCTTTCTATATCTCTCTCTCCTCCTTTCTATATCTCTCTCTCTCCTTTCTATATCTCTCTCTCTCCCTCCTTTCTATATCTCTCTCTCTCCCTCCTTTCTCTATCTCTCTCTCCTCCTTTCTATCTCTCTCTCTCTCTCCTCCTCCCTTTCTATCTCTCTCTCCCTCCTTTCTATATCTCTCTCCTCCTTTCATCTCTCTCTCTCTCTCTCCCTTTCATCTCTCTCTCTCTCTCCCTCCTTTCTATCTTCTCTCCCCCTCCCTTTCTATCTCTCTCTCTCCCTCCTTTCTATCTCTCTCTCCCCTTCTATCTCTCTCTCTCCTCCTTTCTATCTCTCTCTCTCTCCTCCTTTCTATCTCTCTCTCCTCCTTTCTATCTCTCTCTCTCCTCCTTTCTATCTCTCTCTCTCCTCCTTTCTATCTCTCTCTCTCCCTCTCCTCTTTCTATCTCTCTCTCTCTCCTCCTTTCTATCTCTCTCTCTCCTTTCTATCTCTCTCTCCTCCTTTCTATCTCTCTCTCTCCCTCCTTTCTATCTCTCTCTCTCCTCCTTTCTCTCTCTCTCTCCTCCTTTCTATCTCTCTCTCTCCTCCTCCTTCTCTCTCTCTCCTTTCTATCTCTCTCTCTCCTCCTTTCTATCCTCTCTCTCCTTTCTATCTCTCTCTCTCCTCCCTTTTCTATCTCTCTCTCTTCCTCCTTTCTATCTCTCTCTCTCCCTCCCTTTCTATCTCTCTCTCTCTCTCCCCTTCTATCTCTCTCTCTCCCTCCCTTTCTATCTCTCTCTCCTCCTTTCATCTCTCTCTCTCCTCCTTTCTATCTCTCTCTCCCTCCTTTCTATCTCTCTCCCTCCCTATCTCTCTCCTTTCTATCTCTCTCTCCTCCTTCTCTATCTCTCCTCCTTTCTATCTCTCTCTCCTCCTTTCATATCTCTCTCTCCTCCCTTTCTCTCTCTCTCTCTCTCTCCTCCTTTCTCTCTCTCTCTCTCTCTCTCTCCTCCTTTCTATCTCTCTCTCTCTCTCCCTCCTTTCTATCTCTCTCTCTCTCTCCCTCCCTTTCTATCTCTCTCTCTCTCCCCCTCCTTTCTATCTCTCTCTCTCTCTCTCTCTCCTTTCTCTCTCTCTCTCTCTCTCCTCCTTTCTATCTCTCTCTCTCTCCTCCTTTCTATCTCTCTCTCTCTCTATCTCCTCCTTTCTATCTCTCTCTCTCTCTCTCTCTATCTCCCTCCTTCTATCTCTCTCTCTCTCTCTCTCTCTCTCCTCCTTCTATCTCTCTCTATCTCTTCTTTTTCTTTGTATTGTCTTAAACATTGAATACACACTTTAACAGCTGATAACTTGTTTCAATTGTCTTCTGGCCATGACTTTGAAAACGGACGTCCATCTTTTAATATACACCGACTTTAC
This sequence comes from Ascarosepion bandense, assembly GCA_037127315.1. Classification (NCBI taxonomy): domain Eukaryota; kingdom Metazoa; phylum Mollusca; class Cephalopoda; order Sepiida; family Sepiidae; genus Ascarosepion; species Ascarosepion bandense. The sequence continues at coordinate 4,626,700 of JBBBDQ010000387.1, read as the reverse complement.
AACCAGTCACTTTGTATATACATTTTTTTCAGGGTTGGAAGTACTCATAAGCACAGATTCACACACGCAGACCATCCGTGTCCATAAGACTTCATAGCATAAGACATATTTTGGGTAATAATAAATGACGAAACTGGTAAAATTCGACGAACTGAGGACAGCCATTGAACAAGAATATGCAAAAGGGCCAGAACTAGAACGGTCATTAAATTTGAAAAATAGGATTTCACAGGAAAAATTTATTCCTGTCTGCAGATATTAAATTAAGAATAATAAAGTACTTTTAACACTGACTTTAAAATCACTTTAAATATGCACATTTTGAGACATAATATAAAAACCAATAGAAAAAAATTAAAATTTTGAAATTTAAATACCAGAATATACTCCTAGATAAAGGGAGGGCGATCATTAGTCTGTGTCGTTATAGAAATAAGTAAAAATTGCAATAATTATCCTGTTCTTCCAATAAGGTTTTTAAAAAAACATTGGCTAAGCAGTTTTTTCCCACTACCTACCACTATAAACTCAAGTGTCAAGTCACATACCTCCCACTACCAAGATATTACTACTAAAATCCCGCTAGCTTAACTCTATAAAACCCAATATCTCCACTCTTCAAAGCCCAATTTAGACGTTGGGGTATCCGCAGTTTGTTAAAACTTCAACCCAACAGAGAGGACTGCAATAACTCAAATGAATTTTAAAATAAATTTCTCCTAGAAATATTTTAAATATAGCACAAAATTATACAAAAAAAAAAAAAAATGAAAAATACAAAAATGTTACATTTGTATATAAATAAATTTATCACAATATTAAGTGCCATACATGATACACGCCTGGGCGATCATGTCTCGAAAGAGACATGACTGACTGGGCAGAAGATTTTCCCGCAGTAGGTTGCCATTGCTTTCTGCGGTAGACTGGTTGCCAGCCAAGGCTATAGAACCCAATCTGTTTTGTTATTTGACCCATAACTGGAAGGAATAGACAGATTAATACCTTTCGCAAGGGTGTTTGCGCGTACATGATTGCAACGCTCCGATTTCTCGTTCCGAGTCGATATCCACTGGACCACAACGTACATCCAATTATAATATACATTTTTAAAAAAGCGAAAAGTGTTAAAGGACGAGTATAAAAGTATCAACCCGACGGTATTTTTATGTTCCTTTTTCGGCTGGAAAGCGTTCACGTGTTCGCCGAACCGCCGCTGTCGCATCTGTTTTCCAGTAACTGTCTGTAATCCCCGACGGGTTGTCGTACCTCACCGGCAGTCATATTACCTTCAGGACCCATAGATAAATTCTAACAAAACAGCAAAGATTGTCAGTGGGAGATATGTATAAAAAATAGTTCTGTAATCCTAGTCCTCTTTCATTAATGACAGTGAACGTAGAAGAATCTCATTACATATTAAGAAGGCTTGCAGCAAAAAACAAAATGTCGTTAGACATACGATAAATGTTGGAAAAAAGATCTTAATAATTACAGTGAGAATCATAGGATATATCGAAGACAAGAGACACAATGAAATTATAATTGATACTAAATAAAAAAAAACTTCTATTCAGAATCAGTTAGCTGATATTTCTTGGGCACAATGAGGAAGGAGGGCTGAGAGAATTTGACACTCACAGGACGTATCGAAGGCAAAAAAAAAATGAAAATTATAATCGATGCATATTAATCTAAAGCAAAACAAACAAAAACACATTTACATTCAGAATAAAAAAAAAAGTCAGCTGATATTTCTTGCACAAAGAGAAAAAAGGGTTTGGAAAATATGACACTCACAAGGCATAATGAAGGTACGAGGAAACAACTATGAAACTTAGGTAAATAGATGACTAAAGAGACTGGGGTATGAAGAGTAGGGTAGTGAAGAGACAAACGTTTTCAGGACCTACAAAGGAGGTGAATTTGTAGAAAACCATGAACGTCCACGCCCGGAAGGTCGTCCGAAGTATGACGTTAAACTACATCCGGTAGCAAAATTGAAAGGTTTTTTTTTTTTTAAATCGCTGTTGCTTACAGGTCCATTTTGACCCGGGGTAGCAGCGCCTGTTAAGGTCTTTGCTATGGTCATATAGTGACCTCCCCCATCAACTTGAAAATATTATGAAAGTATAAATATCCCATCAATATATTTTTATAGTAAAAGAAAGTAACACGTAATCTTTTCACAGTAAAAATAAAATAAAATTACCAGTGATACATTTTTGAAAATATCAAAGTTCTCAAGAAAATTCAATTTCGCCTTTAAATTTCGGTATTAAATGACCCATAAGGAGTTGACGTGCCGCTAAAACCAAACGAAAGTTGACGTTACATAAAAAAAATGATTCTCCAAATATACACCTACTTTGAATAGAAAAAATCATTTATTTCGTTCATTCACACGTCTAAATTCTCTCTTTTTCTTTTTCTCACTTTCTCTCTTTTTCTCACTTTCTCTCTTTTTCTCACTTTCTCTCTTTTTCTCACTTTCTCTCTTTTTCTCACTTTCTCTCTTTTCTCACTTTCTCTCTTTCTCTCACTTTCTCTCTTTCTCTCACTTTCTCTCTCTCTTTCTCTCTCTCTCTTTCTCTCTTTCATTTTTCTCTCTTTCATTTTTCTCTCTCTTTCATTTTTCTCTCTCTTTCATTTTTCTCTCTCTTTCATTTTTCTCTCTCTTTCATTTTTCTCTCTCTTTCATTTTTCTCTCTCTTTCATTTTTCTCTCTCTTTCATTTTTCTCTCTCTTTCATTTTTCTCTCTCTTTCATTTTTCTCTCTCTTTCATTTTTCTCTCTCATAAAACATTGAAGCAGGTGAATGACCAATTTGACTTTCCTGTCCTTGCAAGTATAAAGAGTTCGATCTACGTTCTAGGCTACATGATTGGAATATTTGAGCAAATCAAACCGAACTAAAACAACTGACACTTAAACTGATGCAATTAAATGCAAGAGTTGAAGGTCCAACAACACATCGACACTGCTCTGACTAACATTCCGCCTTCACCTGTCCCTCCAAACACCGCCAGTACTTCCCCGAATCTTGAACCATCACCACCTCCCCACTCACTTACCGGTAACTCTCGCACTGAACATTGAAAAGAGCAAGAGGGAGGACTCGCTTACGTACAGTCCGATTGACGACATTCATTCGAACGGATTTTTTCCATTTGTTTTAAGTTGGCTATTATCCTTGTATCGTTAAAAAAAACCAAAACTAGCATAAGTGGGCCCTTACGGGTGGAAACAATGGAGTCAATCTCATGTTACGTCAATAGACGATTAAGGTCAGTTTTTTCATATTATTTATACTTTGTTTTTGCTGCGTGTACTTTGGGGGTCTGAATCAAGAACTAAAACGTGGTACTCGGGTTTGAAATGATATTCCAATTCAAAATGACCCCATTTTAATCCTTTTAATTGGATTTAGTTATCAGGAACTGAACGAGAAGATAGATTCTCTGGAACGTGCCCTTTCAGAACATAAGTGGTTATGACTCTCCGCAAATTCTTATCCTTTGTATTTTTTAGCAGAATTAATATTTTAGGATACCCCACTCCTTGTAAAAATGGATTTCTGGTTATTTTACCTGTCTCTTTTGACTTGAATATGAACTTTAATTCTCCAAGCCCTTTTTTCTCATTAGGTCGCTGAGGATTTAAGTATTTCTTCATAAGTAAAGGTATCATTTTGTTTTTTGTTCCCGTTTTCCTTAAAGCATCATCGTTACGTACATCCACACTCTCAACATTCTTTTGTAGAATCAAACTTCTTTTGCTTGACGGTTTTCTTTAGAAATGTGAGAATTTTCTCCTAATCACACTTCTTCGAGACTTTACTTGTACCATTTTTTGTTGTTATTGTAAGCTACTATGAAAAACAACAACAAAACTTCAATTTCATACTTACAAAATGGATGTCATGCAATAAGGTTATTATAACTATTAGGAATAAACAAATATGTAAGAATTGATTTTTATCTAAATTTATTTACAATGGAACTTTGTGTGTATCCGTTACCTATAGACTCCGAAACGGCTGAATTGATTTTCTTGAAAATTTACACAGTTGTACTATAAGCGTCTGCGAGTGTTCTTAGCTAGGTTTTGTGTCGATATATCCCTGATAAATATCGATAATCGAAAAAATCGGCTTATAGAAGGAGTGGTCTGATTTTAATCAAATTTGATACACTCATAGACAAAGACATAAGAAACGATACTCAGAAGTTTGTAGTTCTTACAATAGTGAAGAAAATCGATTTTATATATATATATATAGGCAAGATGTTTGTGTGTCTGCTTATATGTCCTTTATACAAATCCACATTTTTTATTCTATTCTCACCAAATATTCTTCAGGCTAGAGTTTGAGATCTAGGACCATGGATTAGTTTTAAAGCTTTCATTACACCCGACCAACGCCGGGCTATACTGCTAGTATATATATATATATATATATATATATATATATATGTACACTAGGTGCGATTGGTAAATTGTCGCAATTTTATTTTATTCAAATATTCTTTAGGCTGAGTCTGATCTCCAGGACCATGGATTAGTTTTAAAGCTTTCATTACACCTGAGCAACGCCGGACTATCCTGCTAGTAATGATATAAAACGATGAAAGACTTAAAAGCAAGAGAAACAGCGTCGGGAGGAAAACGTTAATTCTGAATGAATGATGATCGCTGAAGCACGGAAAAAAAAGTTTACAGGCTTTGAACATAAAAATTTTTAATAACCCGACTGGTAATTGAAAGAAAACTGCTCTCTCGAACGTTTCAAAATTTAAATTTTATTCAAGTCATGCCCGATCTGAATGTTTTGAATAATATAAATATTTCAGAAAATTACTTCGGCATTTCTTATTAAAATGAAACTGTATAAAAACAAATAATGGGGAATGTTTATATTCATTCAGAATTAACGTTTTCCTCCCGACGCTGTATCTCTTGCTTTTAAGTCTTTCATCGTTTTATATATATATATATATATATATATATATATATATATAATGGTTTATGAAAGCATTATATCCCTACTCAAAAAAACTTTCATGCTTCAGAACAATATTGGGCGAAATTGAAGGAAACTACTACCACCTATAAATTTGTGATTCTTTTTTTTTTCTTTTTCTTTTTCAGCGAATCTTGTCAGTTATTACATAAAGTTTCCGATTATCAAAAAAATTTGAAAAAAATGTTAATATTTAAACAATTTTAGGCGGGGGGGCTCACTTTCTCATATAACGTTATAGTAAAACGATCTTCCATTTTGGAAGCACTCGCGTTGGGATCGCTTTGTCTTGTTTTTTTTGTTTTTTTTTTTGTAGTGAGGACGAGTTGTTGCTCTTGTTTTTGTCTTTTTCTTACGATGGCATCTTCCTCGGAAACTCCAAGAATGGCTTTCTTCAAAAATTTCGCAAAGGATTCAGTAGTTGAATATGCGCAAGTAAAAAAGTTAATTGCATAGGATCGATTTGCTATAAGTTGGTATGAAAAACTGAGCCCCCCCCCCAAATTGTTTAAATGTTGAAATTTTATGAATATTTTTTTTTTTCGTCATTTGGAAAGTTTAGAGTATAATCGATAAGATTGCTCTGAAAGAAGTAGGAAAAAAAAAAAAAAAGAAATTTAAAGGTGGTGGTAGTCTCCTTCAGGTCCGCCCAACATTGCTTTTCTTAAGGTGATATTTTCACCATTTGCTTTTAAGATATCACCTGAAGAACTATATTGTTCTGAAACTTGAACATTTTCTTGTGTAGTGATATAATTCTTTTATAAACTATTGTAATAATTAAATATATAATATTAATCTTCACTTTGTTCTTTGACTTCCTTACATATTTAATCATTTCACCCCAAGCAAGTCAGTCTCACCGCCACTAGCTCGCAGGGGCTTACACAGGAGGAAAGTTATGAGAAAGAGTGACAGGTTATAGGGGGTGTCAAGAAGTGAATACGAGAAGGATAAGAATACTGTCTGAGAAAAGAGCATGAGAGGAGGAATGCGAGTTCGTGAGATAGGAGATGACTATTGACTTTACATTTTATTCTTGGGGATTGCAGCTATCCGGAAAGCAAGTATATATTGGCTTCACTGTGAAATGGTGGGACCGAGTAGCTCGAATAAGTCCATACATAAGGGTCACCAGCGAGCTAAGTTCATCAAACTAGAAATCGTGAAAGTATTCGCCGGTGAGAAAGTGACTGCATCTGAGCCGTCAAGTCGGGATCAGTTACATTACAGATTGTTCGTTGGATTTTGTCAAGTACCCCGAGCTGAATAGCAAGGGCGCCCAATCAGATGTGGCAGCAGTATTCAATACACGGGAGGATGGTAGGTTTATATATGTGCAGGATGGATTCAGACGGGAGAAAAAGGCTAAAAATGCCAACCAACCTCGCAACTCGGGGTTCGATCATCAGGTTTCTTCAAGCAAGTAGAAGGATGTAATTGGGCACTTTCAATGGCAACCTACTGCGGGATAATCTTCTGCCTAGTCAGTCATGTCTCTTTCGAGACATGATCGCCCAAGCGTGTATCACGTATGGCACCTAAACTGACTGACCTTCTCAGTGCGGTTGATTTCAGCCTTTCTTTTACACAGAACACACACACACACACATATATATATATATATATATATATATATATGCGGTGTAGATATAGAAGAATTCAAAGGAGTATCCTGTATATAACGTGGTAGGATAACTTACTAGGAGATCTCTCTCTCTCTCTCTCTCTCTCTCTCTCTCATATATATATATATATATATATACACACTACCAAAACATCAATTTGCGCCCCGGATTTTTCCCAATCTCACCTTTTACTTATGGAAATTATACTAAAACAGACTAACATACATAATAAAAATTTCAAAGAAAACGGTTGAATTCCTTTCATTTTAACATATCGTGACTTCGCACGACACATGAAGAAATTCTAAAACAGACTAACACACGAAATAAACAGTTTTCAAAGAAAACGGTTGAATTCCTTTCATTTTAATATCTCTTGACTTTGCACTACATATGAAGCAATTTTAAAAACTAAAATATTCTGTTGATCTTTTGAAATGATTTGTGAGCATCTTTGTGGCTGCCAACATTGTTTATAGATACGTAATTTATAATAAAGCTCATTTCGTCTTTTTGCCTTGATAAAGTCCATCACAGGACGAAATGCGTAGGTGATTGAAAATACAGTTTTCCTCTTGTCTTTATTTTATTTAACCATCCTGTCCTTAATCACAGATTATAACTGAGTATATTTTCACATATGTATATAAATACATACAGAGCAAACATACGTAAAAATAAGACAGACACGTTATTCCATGATGAAGTGGAAGTTTAGGCCTATTTAAGATGAACCATCTTAAGCTTCCGTTTTTATTTTACTCGAATGAAATTCACGGTTGTGGTGACAAATTGACATCACTGTTTCGAGAGATAATGCGACCTGGAAAATTCTCATTTTAAGTCAAATGCATTTCCGTTTGAATGTCGATTTTTTTAATAGGCTTCGATAATTTTAATATATTGATAATTTTTCCATGATTGAAATTACCAAAGACTGAAGTTGTGAAATCTGAAAGAAATAGAAAAATTCATTAGACGCTTAAACGTAATTCACATTTAAAATCGGCAAAAATTATTGGAACGCAAAATTTTACCTAAAACTTTACAGGAAGCCATCGACATTTGCTGTATTTAACATGTTAAATAGAACTACAAAGACATCTAATCTAAACTTATTTATAAATGGAACTGTGTGTGTGTGTGTGTGTGTGTGTGTGTCTGTGTGTCCGTTACCTATAGACTCTGAAACGGTTGAACCGATTTTCTTGAAAATTTACACAGTTGTGCTATAAGCGTCTGCGAGTGTTCTTAGCTAGGTTTTGTGTCGAGATACCCCCGATAAATATCGAAAATCGATAATCGAAAAAATCGGGTTATAGAAGGAGTGGTTCGATTTTAACCAAATTTGATACACTCATAGACAAAGACATAAGAAACGATATTCAGAAGTTTCAAGGTTGCAGTTCATACAATAGTGAAGAAAAATCGATACTAATATATATATATATATATATATATAAAAGACAAGATGTTTGTATATGTGTGTGTGTCTGTTTATCTGTCTGTATTTTTTCAGCCCTTTTATTTTAGTTTTTTCTTTGGGTTTGGCTCTAAGTAGGTATATAACATTTACTCAGATGACTTATTTAGCCTTCAAAATTCAGTTTACGAGGAAATCAAAATTTGACTTACATCCATTCATTTTTCTTTCAGTCTACGGTTTCGCTTTAACTGGAGACAACTATTAGTTTTTAGTCTTTCATGCCAAGGTCCAAAGAGTGCGATCTCCAGGACTATGGATTAGTTTTAAATCTTGCATTTCAGCCGACCAACGCCGGGCTATACTGCTAGTCTTTTATGAATGCGTTTTCATTTACTTTTTGTATATCTTCGCGAATTAGTTTAGGCTAAGGCAATAAAACGTTCCTGCCATATGTACAATATTGCTTTTGAAATTTCATTGAGAGCTCTCTCTCACCTTTCACATACATAGCCATATCTCTGATGATGTAGTTCTTCAGTAAAGTGTTGACACCGCTAATATCCACGAAACTACCCCGAATAAATGAAAACGGAAACAGCAAGAAAACTACCCTACATCTGCACCTCCTCCTTCTTCATAAGGAGGCTTCCTGGCAGACCTGAAGATGACCACCAACTTTTAAATTTGTTGTTTTTGATTTTTTTCTTTTTACTTTTTTCAATGCAGTCTTATCAATTATACCCTAAACTTTCCGATTGGTAAAAAAACATCTACAAAAATTTTAATATTTAAACAATTTTAGTGGGGGATCAGTTTTTCATGTAACGTTATAGTAAATTGGTCCTCCATTTTTAAACCACTCACAGGTACATTACTAGCACCTGTAAATTTGTTATCAGTCTTTTAAGATTTTTTCAGTGCTATCTTATCGATTAAACTGTAAACTTTCCAAATGACAAAAACAAATAGTAAACATTTCAACATTTTTCTCTCGTGAACGCTTTCAAAGGGATCAAACAGGGGAAAATCTGAAGGGGGCAAGATCTGGGCTGTAAGTGGGATGAGGGAGCATTTACCAGCCCAGCTTGTTGGTCTGCACCTTTTGTCACCCACCGGCAGCTGA
>JBBBDQ010000387.1:4520000-4612500 GCA_037127315.1 Ascarosepion bandense | reverse complement strand
ATTCCACGATTTTCTGTGTGAGGTTCTTTAGGAAAAAGTATTTAGCCTTTCCGTTGTATGCTTCTGAGGTATGCTCTTGGGTGAAAGCTGGCATCGGTGCTTTCATCCCGGACAGGAAGTTCCTTTATAAACATCATTCCTTTCCCTGGGTCATTTTGCCTGATCTGCCGTCATTCCCTTCAGTTTGGCTTCGAAGACTACTGGCGGCTCTGCAAATGTGTGTTGGACAACAGCAAATTCCCCATCCCTCCTTTAATCATTAAATTTGGACTCCTCACAGACAATACGGAAAAGGCCGAGTGTTCTTCTTCCTTCTTTTCATTTGACTCGTCTGAAGTATCTGCACCCGAATTTCCTCTTAGAACTGAGGCCAAACTGTGGGATGTTTACATAACCCCCATCACTAGTCTCTAAGATAATTTAAAAACTTGCCTCTCATAAGGCGAGCGGAGACGACAGAAACCCGGTCATTTTCTTGAAGAAATGTGCCTATAAACTCTTTGTCCCCTCTAAACTCTATAATTGCTGCCTCTCTTCTTCCTGTTTTGCTGCCTACTGGAAGACCTCTTCTGTGGTTCCTGTATTTAAGAAACCCGGAAAACCTTCGGACCTCTCATTATCGTCCCAATTTTCGGCAAAGTGTTCAAGACTATCATCAATGTTAAAATAGTTCAATATCTCACCGCCCATAAACTATTATCGGACAGACAGTATGGCTTCCGCTTTGCCAGGACGACTGCTGATTTTCTAACGATCATCACCGAGTACATATATCAGGCCCTCGATAAGGACGGAAAAACTCCAGCCATTGCCCTGGTTATCACGAAAGTATTTGATAGGGTCTGGCACGCCGTTCTTCTGCGCAAACTACAGGGCTATGGTATCACTGGACGATTACATTCTTTGACCCACTCGTTTCTATCAAACAGCATAATGAAGGATATTTTGAATGGGCAACGCCTACAGATCCTATCAGATAAACGCAGATGTCTCCAGCCAGGTTTCCATCCTAGGTCCAACGCTCTTTGTGATGTTCATTAAGGATCTCCTTGATGTGATCAAGTCCCAAGTAGGCATTTTCGCTGTGACACCACCATTTACTCTAACTCCAGTTAGAAATCCGCCAAGGCAAAAAAATATAACCTCGCTGCCGATCTTGAGAGAGAACTTTGATCTGTGGTGGATTGGGGATAAGAAATACCTCGTAAACTTGAATGCTTCCAAAACAAAGCTGCTATCCGTCACCCACCATAGAGAGTTGCTTCTGCACCACTATCAGCATAGATCAAGCTAGTCTTCCCGAAAATATTACACTGTGCCTATTCGGTCTCAGTTAGCAGACCTCAAGTGGAATGACTACATTGAATCGAAAGCTAAATCGATTGCTACTAAGGTTGGGTCACTCTGTCGGGCCAGAAACTTTTTCTCGCCCGAGTCTATCTTGCACATATACAAATTAATCATCCACCCATGCAGTGAATGCAGTTGTCATCTCTTGTCAGGCGTCCCTGCTATTCATCTTGGGATTCTCGACAGGCTACAGAAGAGAATCTGCAATGTAATTTTCTCACCGACGGGATGTGGCTTCCCTCTGTTTTGTCTACAAATATTTTCAAGGCTTCTGCTCCGAAGAGCTTAGCACTCTGGTTCCCCCTCTACAGGGATTTACTCTAACAACCAGACAGGCAACAAGGTCCCACCCTTGTACAAAATAGCTAAATTTAGCCATCACTTCACACACAAGAAAAAGCATTGTCCGAGTGTGTGTGTGTGTGTGTGTGTGTATATATATATTATATATATATATATATATATATGTGTGTGTGTGTGTCTAAACATCTAATGTTAAATATAATAGACAATGTCAACACAAGTTGGTGGATGTTTTTATGTTAACGACCTTGTAACCTCTCTGAAGATGGCTCATGTGAGCCGAAAGCTTAGAGCCAACTTAATAAAAAAATTATCCAAATATTGGCGAATTTGTCTTTATTTTCACCTGAAATTAAAGCCAAAATACGATGTTTAGAACGGCTCATGATTAAACATAAACATTCATTGTCTCTTATATTTACCAGTATATGCTTAGAAAATTATCTGCTGCCTCGTTGCACGTATATATATATGTATATGTGTGTGTGTGTGTGCGTGTGTGCGAAGAAACAGCTAATAATCCTCTCAAATATGTTGACGGCAGAAGTCCACACGTTAATAATAATAATAATCATTATTAGCAATAATATTTAATCATTATTATTAATAATGACTAGCAGTATAGCCCGGCGTTGCTCGGGTGTAATGAAAGCTTTAAAACTAATCCATGGTCTTGGAGCTCAGACACTTTGGACGTTGGCACGAAACACTAAAAAGCAATAGTTGTTTCTAGTTCAAGCGAAACCGTAGACTGAAAGAAAATGAATGGATGTAGGTCAAATTTTGATTTCCTGGTATCGATATCAGATTTTCTGCACGACTGTAAGAACTGCAACCTTGAAACTTCTGAATATCATTTCTTATGTCTTTGTCTATGAGTGTATCAAATTTGATTAAAATCTGACCACTCCTTCTATAACCCGATTTTTTTCAATTATCGATATTTATCGGGGAGTACCTCGACATAAAACCTAGCTAAGAACACTCGCAGATGCTTATAGTACAACAGTGTAAATTTTCAAGAAAATCGGTTTAGCCATTTCGGAGTTTTTCGGACACACAAACATTCACAACACAAAGTTCTATTTATAAGTTTAGATAACCGTTAATAATGGAATACGTTTGTTTGTTTGTTTGTTTGTTTTTTTTAATCATTTCACTCCGAGCAAGGCAGAAACGCCACTGATGTGCAGGGGGTTACATAAATGTAGAAAGATTAATTAGAAAAGAGTGAGGAGTACAAGCTAGTTAGAAAGGAACAATAGAAAGCTGAGAAAGCAGGTGCAATGACAGATACATGGGCGGAGAGAACGTGAAGATTATACAGGGGAGGGGAGAGAGCTAGAGTCCAGTGGTTAGTAGGTGAGTATTAACTTTGCTTTTAAATTTCTGGAGGTCGTAGCCGTCAGGAAAGCAAGAATACGGGAGTGAGTTCCACAGGCGGGAAGTGCGAGAGAGGAAGCTGCAGGAGTAGAATTGTCGTCTGTGTTTGGCTAACCTGACTGTGAATGGGTGGGACCCAGTTGCCAGTCTGGTTGCACGGGTAAACACCTGTTGAGGAGGCATCAGTGACTTAAGCTCGTCCGAGCAGAAGCCATGAAAGTATTTATAGAAGAGACAAAGGGAGGCCACATTTCGACGATGGGAAAGTGGCTGCAGACGAGTCGCCAGATCAGTACCTATCACATTACAGACTCTCCTTTGGAGCCTGTCAAGAACACTGAGGAGAACGGCAGGGGCACCTGACCATAAATGGCAGCAGTACTCCATGCACGGACGGATGGTTGACTGTGTACTCACAGTTGGCAATAATTTTGTTCTTTGTTTATTAAATCATTCATGTTCTAGAATTGTTCAATTTTATTTCTCCTTCGTTCATAGATTGCAATTTTTTTCATCTGGCTTTCTCCATTTTTCTTTGATCTTTTATTTTATGAATTTTGTTTGTGTGTTTCGCTTTCGTGTTCAGTTCCCATGTGTGTATCGACAACTTGATTTTATTTCTGTGTTATTCATATTTGAATGATAGCAAATGAGATTTAGAACGACGAGAGCTTACAAACAATTTGATCAAACGTACAACCATTGGTTATACAACAAAATGAAAGAACAGTTTGTTTTTTGTTTTTTTTTAATCATATCACCCCGAGCAAGGCGGTAATGCCACTGATGTGCAGGGGACTACATAATAGTGAAAAGATTGGAAAAGAGAATTCGTTGTAATTTTATAGATGCAACTTAATATGCATTTGTTTCAAAATATACAGGGTGTCCATAGAGTTCGTGTGCACTTAAAAAAGATAACTTTATTTGTATTTGAGATAAAAATAATTTGTAAAAAGGATTAGAAAGAAGGAAATCTATATATTCTAAGGTTTTATTGAAATTTTATTTAAATTTCCACATGTCCTCCATCATTAGCAATACAAAGGGTAATACGATTTTGCAGTTCACGGAAAACATTTGCCAAATGATTTACAGTAATGCTTGAAATCACATTAGCTGTTTTAATTTTCAAATCTTCTAATAAACTAGGTTTGGTTGCATACACAAGGGCTTTCCCAATATCTAATGGAGTCAAATCTGGCGAACGCGGAGGCCAATAAAATGGTCCACCCCTTCCGATCCAGCTGTTAGAAAATTCCTGATTTAGAAGCTGTCTAACACGCAGAGCAAAGTGACAAGGAGCTCCATCTTGTTGATTTATAATATTTTTTATCGATTATTTCTATCACAAATACAAATAGTCTTAATTTTTTAAAGTGCACACGAACTTTATGGGCACCCTGTATTTTTGTTTTCACAAATGAGTATAATTGTTTTAAGTTTCGCTTATTTATTTTGTGACTATATAATCGGTACTGTCATTTTTATTATTCAAAATACAAAACATCTTCCATAATTATGAAACAACCTGTAAGAAGCGCATATATATATATATATATATATATATATATATATAAGAAAGTTTGTCACTTAGCTGATTGATGTTACCTTCAGCATCGTTGACGGACCCATCCGTCCACTCGTCAGGGGGGTATCAGTAACTGACTGCTTATACTTATCGATTTTCTTTTTTTTTTTATATCCACTTATCATTGGTGCAACTTTTTTCATAATGTGTGTTTATGTTCGTCTCCGTGTACGTGTAGGATGTCTTAATTATTTTTCATTTTTGTCGTTTTTCCTCGCCTCGCACTCACTCATTAGCTATTTCTTTCAGTTGTTACTTTCCGTTTTTATTCTTATAACTTCTGTTTTTGATTTTTGAGCGTTCTCGACTTTTCTACAGTTAGGAAAATTGTATTTAATTTTTTACATGAATTGATTTAAATGCTTAAATGGTAAAGTACAATTTATATATGTCACTTGGCTATTATTTCGTTTTCTTTCCTAGGTTCGTGTTATCTTAAGTACAGTTAACGTATTTACACAAATCTGCCATCCGTCCGTGCATTGAATACTGCTGCCATATCTGGTCAGACCCTCTTGCTATCCACCTACGGGTCCTTGACAAAATTCAACGGATAATCTGCAATATGATCGATCCCGACTTGGCAGCTCAGCGGCGCAATGTGGCTTCCCTGTGTATCTTCTACAAATACTTTTACGGCTTCTGCTCTGATGAACTTAGCTCACTGGTGCCCCCTATATACGAATTTACTCAAGCCACAAGATTAGCAACTAGGTCTCACCCTTTTACTGAGAAACCAATAAAATGTAAACGCAAATTCTACTCTAATAGCTTCTTTTCTCGCACTTCCTGCCTGTGAAATTCCCTTTCATTTACTTGCTTCCCCGACAGCTACAATCTCAAAGAATTTAAATGTAAAGTCAATCATCTCCTATCTCACTAACTTGCATCCTCTCTCTCATGCTCTCATCTCATTTCTTCAGTATTCTCATCCCTCTCTTACCCGCTTCCTGACATCCCCTTTATTTTGTCACTCCTTTTTATAACTTTCCTCCTACAGTGGCAGTATAATGCCTTGCTTGGGGCGATACGTTTATATATATATATATATATATATATTAGTAGTGAAGAAGTCTAAAAGCAGTTGTTCGTTTTTTTAATTCTCTTCATCTAGAACTGTTTATTTTAAGGGCTCTGAAATTGTCTGATTTTATCATCGGTTTATTTTATGTTTATAAGTTTTATAGGTTATTGACACTTACAGTATTTCGGCGTCACAATTTCTATTTTATGTTAAAGCAGTTACAAGATATTTAAATTTTCCTAGTTGCTGGGTTTTGGTACCTCAAATTAAGGTTAACCAGCTTTTTTCTATAATAGAACTAACAGAATCTCCTGACAATACTGCAGTTGGACCAGGTAAGATATATTAATTCCTAAAAGAATTACCAGAAACCCCACAAAAATATCTCCCATAAACATACAATAACATATGGAACAGCAGGAACATCCCTAAAATATGGAAGCAAAGCACAGTTATACCGATACAAAAACCGTTAAAAGACGTAACAAATGCAAAAAAGTACAGGCCCATTGCTCTTAGCAGTTGTGTGTGCAAAACACTAGAGTGGATGATCAATGCCAGATTGACATGGTATCTAGAAAAGAACAAATTAATAACCGAATATCAGTCGGGTTTTAGAAACCAAAGAAGCTCAATAGATCTGATCAGATTAGAAACATTTATCAGAGTGGCTTCTATTAAAAAAGAACATCTAGTGGCCGTCTTCTTCGATCTAGAAAAGGCATATGATACAGTCTGGAAATACGGTATAGTAAGAGACCTCAAAAACCTTGGGCTAGAGGGTAGAATGCCGATATTTATTAAAAAACTTCCTAGAAGATAGAAAATTTAAAGTCCGAATAGGAAATACCTTCTCTGAAAAAAAAAAGGAACCAGAAATGGGTGTACCTCAAGGTAGTATATTGTCTGTTATGTTATTTAATATAAAAATAAACAATATTGTAAAAAACCTAAACAGAGGAACAAACTGTGCTTAATATGTGAATGATTTCCTAATATGTTATAAAGCAAAAAACATTAACCATATTGAAAGACAACTTCAGATCTGTCTCGATAAGCTAAACAAATGGACCACAAAGAAGGGACTAACATTTTTAAAATAAAAAATAAAAAGGAATTTGTCCACTTCTCCAGCCAATGTAAACTCCACCTTGACCCAGAACTGAAAATCGATAATACTGAAATCCCAGTAGTAGATCATTGCAAATACCTGGGAGTCATTTTTGACCACAAATTCTCCTTCATTCCCCATATTAAATACTTGAGAATGAAATGCAATAAAACTATACAATCACACAGAACTATAGCACATACTGATTGAGGAGGAAGCAAAGAAACATTAATAAAATTGTATCGCACTTTAATCAGATCAAAACTTGATGACAGCTTCATTTATGGAGCAGCCAGCAAAACATACTTGAAAAAACTAAATACGATACATCACCAGGGAATTAGATTAGTACTTGGAGCATAAAGCACCTCTTCTGTTGAGAGATTGTACACAGAAACAAATGAATCACCTCTTAACTTGAAAAACTTGCTTTGCAATATTATTTTAAACGTTCATCATGCCCTCTAAATCCAGCTTTCAGTACTATTTTCAACCACAGTACACAGTTTTTTCAGCACAAAGAAACGGCTATCAAACCTTTCAGTTTACGGATTAAAGAAATCATGCAAAAGAACCAAATAGCTACAACGCAAGTTCACGAATCGACTATATCTTCTACACCACCTTGGATAATAAATCAACCAAAAGTTATTCGTGATCTGAAAAAATACCCAAAATACAAAACTAACCCAATTATATACCAATCAGAAATACTCGACATAAAATAACCATCCAGACTACCTTTTATGTATATACAGATGGAGCAAAAAACGAAAATAAAATAAGATCTGCTGCCATACTTAAAGATCAGAAGAAACGTAAAAGATTACTAAATGCAGCTTCCATATATAGTGCTGAAATAATTGCTATTAATTTTGTGCTTGATATAATAACTACAACCCATCGCAACAAATTCATAATCTTCAGTCTCGTTATCTGTGCTTACTGCTTTAAAAAGCAAACCTTTCTGATCCTTTAATAAGACAAGTTTTAAACAGTGCATAATTTAACTAAAAGCAAAGAAATAATCTTTTGTTGGATCCCAAGCCATCTAGGTATTCAGGGAAATAACAGGGTAGACTCGAAAGCAATGAAAGACAAAATAGCAGAAATCAAAATACCTTATACTGATTTTAAAGTTGTAGTGAAGAGAATAATTTTTAAAAAGTGGCAAAATTATTGGGATAGATACACTAACAACAAACTCCAAAACATAAAACCCACTATTGGAGAATGGAACATTCAATACATAAATAGAAGAGAAGAAGTTTTGCTGACCCGCCTTCACATAGGCCATACCTACATCACATACCATCATTTACTGGAGGGCACAGAATCCCCAATATGTACCAGTTGTCAAAAAAAGATTAAGTGTCAAACATATACTTTTAGAGTGTAGAAACTTAAATAGAGTACTAAAGAAGTATTACCAAACAAGTAGTTTGAAAAAAACTATTTATGGAAACGAAACCAAGCAGGATACTCGAATTCTTAAAAGAAATGGGAATGTACTCAAAAATATGACTGGTTGAATACTATCTCACACACACACACACACACACACACACACACATAGATATATGTATTTTTACCAATTTGCTATATATATTCCAAAACTTTGTTCTACCGTATGTGCGTTTGCAAATCTTGTATATGTAACACATATACGTATTATCTATGTAGGCTGGATTTGGCTTCAGATAACCTATGGTGGTTGGTATGCCATAAAATTTAAACAGCCAAATTAAATATATACATTTTTATGAAATTATTTTATTAATTTAAAGTGTTAAATATATAAATTTGTTAAATGTATGAGTTTGTCTAAATATATTAGTCTGTTATATATATATTAATTTGTTAATTATACAAACTTCTTGAAATTGTTCTTAACTTTTTGTTCAATTTTTAATCATTTGATTCGTCGTTAAATGACCCAAGATGGGTTGATACACCGTAAAACAAAACAATCAAAATTCAAATTTAGGTACCTCCACTTATTTTTGATAACTAACTTTTAATTGTTTTTCCTTTTTTAAATAAAAAAAATTTTCTTAATTTTTATTTTAGTTTTAATTGAAAGCTAAATGATTGAATTACTACTTTCAGTAAGAAAAATACTCTGGTATGTTTCCAAGATATATTGATTGAAATCTAAAATTTTGAGATTGTTTTTTAATTTTTCAATTTTTCGACGATTTTTGAGCAATCGACACATTTAAATAAATGTTAGTTCTCATTTTTAAAAATCTTGTAAAAATAAAATTACATCTGTGACACGCTAATTTTAAAAAATTAGCGAATTTAATGTTAACTTAATCTGAATTACACAAGTTTTACTTACTTATAACATGTAATTTAGAATAAAACTATTTCTTAAACACAGTTTAACTATCTGATCTTTTTCACCGAATGTGTTGACAGAAGTGAGATAAGAAAAATAAGATAATGGCGATCACAAGTGACATAACTGTAATTTTTTTCTGGTAGGAGGAAGAAGCCCTGAAACACATGACCTTTTAATTTATACCTAGAAATTATCATACAAAAAAAAATTCAAATACACATATAAAAATATAAAATATTTTAAAAATAGACGCAAAACAATTTGTATTAAACTTTTTAATTTTTGATTAGTAAATATAATCTTCAGTAATAATTTTATAAACTAACCCCAACAAATCTTTCAAGTGTTTTTTAAATATTTTTGAAACTGTATAAATGGTTATAATTAAAAAAAAATGAAAAGGATTCTTTTAAAATTTTACTATAAATCGAAAGAGTTTTTTTCTTCGGATGATAATGTTTTAATTTTTATTATTTATTCAATCAATTAAAAGCTTATCAAATTAATGTTACAGTTATATTGCATTTTTTATTTCGCTATTTGAAGCAGATTTTATTGTAAAAGAAACAGATGATTTACATTCCCTAGCTAGTCCTGCATTTAACTGATAAAACCAACTTTGGCAACAAAATTTAATTTCTTGAAATTTCATAAATTTACGTGGAGGTGGGATAACGGATGGAAAAAAATATAAGATTTTTTAAAATAATAATTAAAAACTAATTTTATTTACTCGTGAATAAGTCCGGAAAGTTTCATTAAAATCTCACAATTATTTGATTTTTGAAAGAATTTCTAAATTAATGTTTGTCAAGGGAAAAAAACTGAGTTATGTAATATTACGTTGTCCTTTGTGGACTCTCCTCACAATTTGGTTACCCGCTAATGAAAATCAAAACAAGATATTTTACTAAAATTTCGAACTTTTTAGAAGGGATTAAAAATTTTTTTTTTTTTTAAATAATTAAAAATGCTTTGATCTTTTCTCTTAATAATAAAAAACATTTTGATTAAAAAAAATTAAAGTTTTTTTTACGTTTGGGGTTATTTTTCTTCATACTATGCTGTTTTTATCGATTTAATGGAGTTATCTACTTTAATTCATAATTGGCATCTTGAGATGTTCGTAACTTTACATTCTGTCTAGGTCAAATAAATTTTGGCTCTTGCTTGAATTTGGAACGAAAGTGGGAGATGTTGATATATTATTAAATTAACCTTATATGGGGTTATTTTTGACGTCATCAGAGTATAATAATGCAATTTAGATTTAAACAAAATCTCTTAAGTCTGTCTCCATTTGTGTCACCTCCACTTCACCCACTCGAACGACAACTAACCTCAAGATTTCCCATATCAAGACCATCGTCTCTCCAGTACAACTTTTAAGTGGCTATTTTGTGCTAATACTTAATTACGAACTGTTTATAGCTTTGTTACACAACCGATAAGCAAATTTATTTACTGCTTTCCTCTTGGTGTAGAGAGGAGAGGCAAAGACGAGAGTGGGGGGGGAAAAAGTACAAAAGGGTCAGAGGTGAGAAAAGGACAATAAAAATAAAATATAAATGCCGATAGAGACTAATAAAGAGTAAAGACTGGTTACCAAGTGGTCATGGATGCAGTTTCCTTATTTAGAAACATTCGGCATTAATTGACCGAGTAGCCAGTGCTACTCGAATTATGTTTTTTTTTTTTTCAATACTCTCTGAGTATCGGGATGAGATCAAAGCATTTGTTTCTCATGGTAATGGAAAGAGCCGTTTCCTTATAAGGAAACATTCGGCATTCAGTGGCGGTGTATCTAGTGCTAATTTCAGTATAAATTCATAAAATCTTTAAAACAATTTTGATCAGGTAGTTTCCTTCCTAACCTTTTTGTTTCTTTTCTAAGTAGTGTGGAACGTCGACATATTTGTCAATAGTGTCTTTTTGAGTTTTATACGTTCTCGATTTCATTTTTTTGATGCGACTGAAATTCCTCAATTCTCGTTTTTTGCTATTTGGTATTGTTTCCGGCGGCTTCCATTAATTGGCGCCGCTCTAGCTTCGGCCGGGTGTTGATTGGCGCCGCTCTAGCTTCGGCCGGGTGTTGATTGGCGCCGCTCTAGCTTCGGCCGGGTGTTGATTGGCGCCGCTCTAGCTTCGGCCGGGTGTTGATTGGCGCCGCTCTAGCTTCGGCCGGGTGTTGATTGGCGCCGCTCTAGCTTCGGCCGGGTGTTGATTGGCGCCGCTCTAGCTTCGGCCGGGTGTTGATTGGCGCCGCTCTAGCTTCGGCCGGGTGTTGAGCTTCGGCCGGGTGTTGATTGGCGCCGCTCTAGCTTCGGCCGGGTGTTGATTGGCGCCGCTCTAGCTTCGGCCGGGTGTTGATTGGCGCCGCTCTAGCTTCGGCCGGGTGTTGATTGGCGCCGCTCTAGCTTCGGCCGGGTGTTGATTGGCGCCGCTCTAGCTTCGGCCGGGTGTTGATTGGCGCCGCTCTAGCTTCGGCCGGGTGTTGATTGGCGCCGCTCTAGCTTCGGCCGGGTGTTGATTGGCGCCGCTCTAGCTTCGGCCGGGTGTTGATTGGCGCCGCTCTAGCTTCGGCCGGGTGTTGATTGGCGCCGCTCTAGCTTCGGCCGGGTGTTGATTGGCGCCGCTCTAGCTTCGGCCGGGTGTTGATTGGCGCCGCTCTAGCTTCGGCCGGGTGTTGATTGGCGCCGCTCTAGCTTCGGCCGGGTGTTGATTGGCGCCGCTCTAGCTTCGGCCGGGTGTTGATTGGCGCCGCTCTAGCTTCGGCCGGGTGTTGATTGGCGCCGCTCTAGCTTCGGCCGGGTGTTGATTGGCGCCGCTCTAGCTTCGGCCGGGTGTTGATTGGCGCCGCTCTAGCTTCGGCCGGGTGTTGATTGGCGCCGCTCTAGCTTCGGCCGGGTGTTGATTGGCGCCGCTCTAGCTTCGGCCGGGTGTTGATTGGCGCCGCTCTAGCTTCGGCCGGGTGTTGATTGGCGCCGCTCTAGCTTCGGCCGGGTGTTGATTGGCGCCGCTCTAGCTTCGGCCGGGTGTTGATTGGCGCCGCTCTAGCTTCGGCCGGGTGTTGATTGGCGCCGCTCTAGCTTCGGCCGGGTGTTGATTGGCGCCGCCGTTCCGTCCGAATCCCATTATTCTACTCGAGGTTTTTCCCGCGAACCGCTGCTTTGTGTTACCAATTGTCCTACCCAATCTTTTAGTCTGTAAGCCTCTACCTTCAGTTGTTCTTAGGCCTTGTGAAGAAATCGTATGGAAATGGCTAAAAAAGAAACTCATATAAAGAATAAAATAGTAATAGTGAGGGAAATATCATGATAAGCAACGAAAAAAATCCTAGATTCCTATGTCATAATCAATGTATGAAGGTCAACTTGTGCAGGAAGTTTGATCTCCACGGTGCGATTTTCTGGTGTGGGTTTTGTAGCAGGCGAAACTAGTATCAATGTACTTGTTTGATTGGTGAGTTACTTCATATAATTGACACACTCGTGGTCGTATTTCGAGTCGGGTTAAAAGCCTAGATTTCAGCTGATTTCTTTTCATGGCAAGCAGTCATCCCTCACCTGGAGAACTGCCACCGTATAATCTACCTTGTTTCCTCCACCAATTAATTTGGCCTTGTGCTAAGCTCCAGAAAAAACGGAAAGGCTGAACGAAGGAAGAGGACAGAAAAGACACCGGATAAGCAAGAAGTGGGACGTTACCTTCTATATTCTTGTGCTCTCTTTCTCTCTCTCTGTCTTTCTCTTTCGCTTTTTCTCTCTCTCTGTCTTTCTCTTTCGCTTTCTCTCTCTCTCTCTCTGTCTTTCTCTTCCTTTCTCTCTCTCTGTCTTTCTCTTTCGCTTTCTCTCTCTCTCTCTGTCTTTCTGCCTGTTTCTCTCTCTCTCTCTGTCTTTCTCTTTCGTTTTCTCTCTCTCTCTCTGTCTTTCTCTTTCATTTTCTCTCTCTGTCTTTCTCTTTCGTTTTCTCTCTCTGTCTTTCTCTTTCGTTTTTCTCTCTCTGTCTTTCTCTTTCGTTTTCTCTCTCTCTCTGTCTTTCTCTTTCG
The DNA here is from genome assembly GCA_037127315.1 of Ascarosepion bandense. Lineage (NCBI taxonomy): Eukaryota > Metazoa > Mollusca > Cephalopoda > Sepiida > Sepiidae > Ascarosepion > Ascarosepion bandense. The sequence continues at coordinate 4,599,343 of JBBBDQ010000387.1, read as the reverse complement.
TTTTCTCTCTCTCTCTGTCTTTCTTTCGTTTTCTCTCTCTCTGTCTTTCTCTCGCTTTCTCTCTCTCTGTCTTTCTCTTTCTTTCTCTCTCTGTCTTTCTCTCGCTCTCTCTCTGTCTTTCTCTTTCGCTTTCTCTCTCTCTGTCTTTCTCTTTCTTTCTCTCTCTCTGTCTTTCTCTCGCTTTCTCTCTCTCTGTCTTTCTCTTTCTTTCTCTCTCTCTGTCTTTCTCTTTCTTTCTCTCTCTCTGTCTTTCTCTTTCGCTTTCTCTCTCTCTGTCTTTCTCTTTCGCTTTCTCTCTCTCTGTCTTTCTCTTTCTTTCTCTCTCTCTGTCTTTCTCTTTCCTTTCTCTCTCTCTGTCTTTCTCTTTCTTTCTCTCTCTCTCTGTCTTTCTCTTTCGCTTTCTCTCTCTCTGTCTTTCTCTTTCGCTTTCTCTCTGTCTTTCTCTTTCTTTCTCTCTGTCTTTCTCTTTCTTTCTCTCTGTCTTTCTCTTTCCTTTCTCTCTGTCTTTCTCTTTCGCTTTCTCTCTGTCTTTCTCTTTCGCTTTCTCTCTGTCTTTCTCTTTCTTTCTCTCTGTCTTTCTCTTTCGCTTTCTCTCTGTCTTTCTCTTTCTTTCTCTCTGTCTTTCTCTCGCTTTCTCTCTGTCTTTCTCTTTCGCTTTCTCTCTGTCTTTCTCTCGCTTTCTCTCTGTCTTTCTCTTTCCTTTCTCTCTGTCTTTCTCTTTCTTTCTCTCTGTCTTTCTCTTTCGCTTTCTCTCTGTCTTTCTCTTTCTTTCTCTCTGTCTTTCTCTTTCGCTTTCTCTCTGTCTTTCTCTCTCGCTTTCTCTCTGTCTTTCTCTTTCTTTCTCTCTGTCTTTCTCTTTCTTTCTCTCTGTCTTTCTCTTTCGTTTCTCTCTGTCTTTCTCTTTCGTTTCTCTCTGTCTTTCTCTTTGCTTTCTCTCTGTCTTTCTCTTTCGCTTTCTCTCTGTCTTTCTCTTTCGCTTTCTCTCTGTCTTTCTCTTTCTTTCTCTCTGTCTTTCTCTTTCGTTTCTCTCTGTCTTTCTCTTTCGCTTTCTCTCTGTCTTTCTCTTTCGCTTTCTCTCTGTCTTTCTCTTTCTTTCTCTCTGTCTTTCTCTTTCTTTCTCTCTGCTTTCTCTCTCTTTCTCTCTGTCTTTCTCTTTCGCTTTCTCTCTGTCTTTCTCTTTCGCTTTCTCTCTGTCTTTCTCTTTCGCTTTCTCTCTGTCTTTCTCTTTCGCTTTCTCTCTGTCTTTCTCTTTCGCTTTCTCTCTGTCTTTCTCTTTCGTTTCTCTCTGTCTTTCTCTTTCGCTTTCTCTCTGTCTTTCTCTTTCGCTTTCTCTCTGTCTTTCTCTTTCTTTCTCTCTGTCTTTCTCTTTCGCTCTCTCTGTCTTTCTCTCGCTTTCTCTCTGTCTTTCTCTTTCTTTCTCTCTGTCTTTCTCTTTCGCTTTCTCTCTGTCTTTCTCTTTCTTTCTCTCTGTCTTTCTCTTTCGCTTTCTCTCTGTCTTTCTCTTTCTTTCTCTGTCTTTCTCTTTCCTTTCTCTCTGTCTTTCTCTTTCGCTTTCTCTCTGTCTTTCTCTTTCGCTTTCTCTCTGTCTTTCTCTTTCTTTCTCTCTGTCTTTCTCTTTCGCTTTCTCTCTGTCTTTCTCTTTCTTTCTCTCTGTCTTTCTCTTTCGCTCTCTCTGTCTTTCTCTTTCTTTCTCTGTCTTTCTCTTTCGCTTTCTCTCTGTCTTTCTCTTTCGCTTTCTCTCTGTCTTTCTCTTTCGCTTTCTCTCTGTCTTTCTCTTTCGCTTTCTCTCTGTCTTTCTCTTTCGCTTTCTCTCTGTCTTTCTCTTTCTTTCTCTCTGTCTTTCTCTTTCGTTTCTCTCTGTCTTTCTCTTTCTTTCTCTCTGTCTGTCTGTCTTTCGCTTTCTCTCTGTCTCTGTCTGTCTTTCGCTTTCTCTCTCTCTGTCTGTCTTTCGCTTTCTCTCTCTCTCTCTGTCTTTCGCTTTCTCTCTCTCTCTTTCTCTTTCGCTGTCTCTCTCTCTGTCTTTCTCTTTCGCTGTCTCTCTCTGTCTTTCGCTGTCTGTCTTTCGCTGTCTGTCTCTCTGTCTGTCTCTCTGTCTGTCTCACGTGATTTCATCCAAAGCGTTGTAAGTTCAATACCTGCACACAACCGAGGTGAATAAAAACTTGGATTGTTGTTACTAAAAGATAACTAATTGAAACTAAGAAAACCAGTAAAGGCATGCACGTGGAAGTAGAACAATCTCCCTCGTTGGACGAAATACAAGTATCGGTTCGAAGTTCCAATGTATATCACCTGAAAAAGGCCGGAATCTACAAAAACAGAAGAAGGAAAAGGCAAAAGCAGAAAGAAACAGATATAGGAGAAAGGGGTGGAGAAAAAAACAGATATAGGAGGGAAAGATTGACTTACCCGGTTGCATTTGTCTTAACCACTTAACAACCTCGTATTGATATATATACTTTTCCGGGACATGTAAGCTTTTATTTCAAATAAATGTAAGTTCTTTTCGCTTGTTTTTTTTTTTTTTTTTTTAAATAACTACAGTACGGGGCGTTACGGAGATGGGAACTGTAACGATTGTACGGGGCGTTACGGAGATAGGAACTGTAACGATTGTACGGGGCGTTACGGAGATAGGAACTGTAACGATTGTACGGGGCGTTACGGAGATAGGAACTGTAACGATTGTACGGGGCGTTACGGAGATAGGAACTGTAACGATTGTACGGGACTTTGCAGTACACACTGACAGAATAATCAAAGCTTATCACCAAGCTGTCGTGATCAGACCACAAGAATAGAATGTCTTCTTGACATAGCAGTCAGTCTCTGCAGACTGTTATGTGTCTTTGAAGATCTTAAACTATCAAAATACAAGGACACATGAGGACATCAACAATTCTAGTTGTTATTGGAGCCCTCTGGATGATTGGGAAAGGTTCCACTAGACTCATTGAAGGGATTCCTGGTCGCCAAAGCCTTAATGAAATAAAACAAACTGTACAGCTCACACACCATACGTTGGGCTTTATTTATGTAAAATATGTGACTTTTTTTCTCCTCAAAAAATGCTAAGTGAAAAATGCCATGCCATTTCTGACCTTAGGTCTCAGACTGGAACCCAGAAAGAAATGAATAAACACTAGAAATCAAAAAAGATATGATAAAATTCGTAATAATACAAGGAACTTCAAGAAGAAAAATGTGAAATGTGGCCGATGAGGACATCAGTAATCCAAGCTATAATTGATCTCGGGTGGATTGTAAACGATTCTCATAAGCTTATTGTAGGGATTTCTAGTAGCCCATGTCTGTTTTTGTTTCACCCCAAGCAAGGCGAAAGCGATTCCACTAATGCGCAGGGGCTACATAAGAGTAAAGGTTTAGGCTTGAGGAGGATGAAGATAAAGACGAACCAGTTACAGGGGGTGTCAGAGAAAGGGCAAGGAAAGGATGGGAACACAGGTGTGAAGACAGTTGCGAAGGTAGAGAGAAAGGAAAAGAACAAGATATACGGGGTGATGTAGAAAGGAGTGGCGTGAAGTGGATAAAAGATGGGAATAGACTTTGCATTTAAATTCCTGGAGGTTGTAGCCGTCAGGAAAGCAAGTATACGGAATGGAATCAGCAGCATTTGGTTGATCTAACTGTACATGGGTGGGACATTATGGCCAGTTTGGTTCCACGAGTAAATTCTTGTGGAGGGGACACCAGTGACCTAAGTAGGTCGGGGTAGAAGCCATAAAAATATTTGTAGAAGAGACAGGAGGCCACATCCTGTTGGTGAAAAAGTGGCTGAAGTCAAGCTGCCACATTATAGCCGTCAAAAAATGCTAAGTATGGAAGACGAATTTGACATAATCTTAATGGAACGCTTAGTTTTTTGCAATTTTTAACTGTTAAAATTAAAAAATTAACAATATTTTCAGCAATTATCAAGATTTTCAGCAATTATCCAAGATTTTCAGCAATTATCCAAGATTTTCAGCCATTATCCAAGATTTTCAGCCATTATCCAAGATTTTCAGCCATTATCAAGATTTTCAGCCATTATCCAAGATTTTCAGCCATTATCCAAGATTTTCAGCCATTATCCAAGATTTTCAGCCATTATCCAAGATTTTCAGCCATTATCCAAGATTTTCAGCCATTATCCAAGATTTTCTGACCATTATCCGATTTTCAGCCATTATCCAAGATTTTCAGCCATTATCCAAGATTTTCAGCCATTATCCAGATTTTCAGCCATTATCCAAGATTTTCAGCCATTATCCAAGATTTTCAGCCATTATCCAAGATTTTCAGCCATTATCCAAGATTTTCAGCCATTATCCAAGATTTTCAGCCATTATCCAAGATTTTCAGCCATTATCCAAGATTTTCAGCCATTATCAAGATTTTCAGCCATTATCAAGATTTTCAACCATTATCCAAGATTTTCAGCCATTATCCAAGATTTTCAGCCATTATCCAAGATTTTCAGCCATTATCCAAGATTTTCAGCCATTATCCCAGATTTTCAGCCATTATCCAAGATTTTCAGCCATTATCCAAGATTTTCAGCCATTATCCAAGATTTTCAGCCATTATCCAGAGATTTTCAGCCATTATCCAAGATTTTCAGCATTATCGAATTTTCAGCCATTATCCAAGATTTTCAGCCATTATCCAAGATTTTCAGCCATTATCCAAGATTTTCAGCCATTATCCAAGATTTTCAGCCATTATCCAAGATTTTCAGCCATTATCCAAGATTTTCAGCCATTATCCAAGATTTTCAGCCATTATCCAAGATTTTCAGCCATTATCCAAGATTTCCAGCCATTATCAGATTTCAGCCATTATCCAAGATTTTCAGCCATTATCCAAGATTTTCAACCATTATCCAAGATTTTCAGCCATTATCCAAGATTTTCAAGCCATTATCCAAGATTTTCAGCCATTATCCAAGATTTTCAGCCATTATCCAAGATTTTCAGCCATTATCCAAGATTTTCAGCCATTATCCAAGATTTTCAGCCATTATCCAAGATTTTCAGCCATTATCCAAGATTTTCAGCCATTATCCAGATTTTCAAGATTTTCAGCCATTATCCAAGATTTTCAGCCATTATCCAAGATTTTCAGCCATTATCCAAGATTTTCAGCCATTATCCAAGATTTTCAGCCATTATCCAAGATTTTCAGCCATTATCCAAGATTTTCAGCCATTATCAAGATTTTCAGCCATTATCCAAGATTTTCAGCCATTATCAAGATTTCAGCCATTATCCAAGATTTTCAGCCATTATCCAAGATTTTCAGCCATTATCAAGATTTTCAGCCATTATCCAAGATTGCCAGCCATTATCCAAGATTTTCAGCCATTATCAAGATTTTCAGCCATTATCCAAGATTTTCAGCCATTATCAAGATTTTCAGCCATTATCCAAGATTTTCAGCCATTATCCAAGATTTTCAGCCATTATCCAAGATTTTCAGCTCCAAGATTTTCAGCCATTATCCAAGATTTTCAGCCATTTATCAAGATTTTCAGCCATTATCCAAGATTTCCAGCCATTATCCAAGATTTTCAGCCATTATCCAAGATTTTCAGCCATTATCCAAGATTTTCAGCCATTATCCAAGATTTTCAGCCATTATCCAGATTTTCAGCCATTATCGAATTTTCAGCCATTATCCAAGATTTTCAGCCATTATCCAAGATTTTCAGCCATTATCCAAGATTTTCAGCCATTATCCAAGATTTTCAGCCATTATCCAAGATTTTCAGCCATTATCCAAGATTTTCAGCCATTATCCAAGATTTTCAGCCATTATCCAAGATTTTCAGCCATTATCCAAGATTTTCAGCCATTATCGAATTTTCAGCCATTATCCAGATTTTCAGCCATTATCCAAGATTTTCAGCCATTATCCAAGATTTTCAGCCATTATCCAAGATTTTCAGCCATTATCCAGATTTTCAGCCATTATCAAGATTTTCAGCCATTATCCAAGATTTTCAGCCATTATCCAAGATTTTCAGCCATTATCCAAGATTTTCAGCCATTATCCAAGATTTTCAGCCATTATCCAAGATTTTCAGCCATTATCCAGATTTTCAGCCATTATCCAAGATTTTTCAGCCATTATCCAAGATTTTCAGCCATTATCCAAGATTTTCAGCCATTATCCAAGATTTTCAGCCATTATCCAAGATTTTCAGCCATTATCCAAAGATTTTCAGCCATTATCCAAGATTTTCAGCCATTATCCAAGATTTTCAGCCATTATCCAAGATTTTCAGCCATTATCCAAGATTTTCAGCCATTATCAAGATTTTCAGCCATTATCCAAGATTTTATAGAATTTTAGTTTAGCTTTATAGCGTTACGTTTGAAGATGTCTTATGAACATTAAAATTCAGAAATGTGCAGCTTTCTTGCGAACAATTTAAATGCAATGTCAATCGATAACTAATGGCCTTCTGATAAATCTTTACTCCTTGATTTGTTAAGAAAATGGGACGTTCACGATAATGAATTGGCACGAAGTGGGGAGCATTACTGGTTTAAAGATTAAAATGGAAAAGTTCACTGTAGTGAATTGGCGCTAAACCTGGTATCATTATTGGTTTTTATTGTAACTAATCATAGGATGCAGTATATACTTACAAATCTACTACTCAGGGATTTAGTAGTACTCCATAGTTTAGTAAGAGGTGCAGTGACCTCGTCCATATCGAGCGCTAGTCAAAGGTAAACACCGCTTTCCTCACATTTAAACATGCAAAAAAGCATGCACAGTCGACCGATGGCTTCATTAATTAACACAGATCACCATTTGTTCGCAAGGAATAATAATTATCGTCCTCAGAAGCCGCACATTTCTGCATTTCAGTTCCATGGCAGTCATCTTCGACTTCTGTTTAGATTTTTATAAAAGCGTCTATCATGTAATCGATCCTTAGCAGGTGTCTCGACTTGACCAACGTTACGTGGCTTCCTTCTGTCTTTTCTATAAACACTTTCATAGCAACTGCTCTAACGATCTACATGAATTTAAACGTGCTACTAGAGTGGCAGTTCGGTCCCACCACTTTGACTTCTGCTCCAACAGATTTTTTTCGCACTTCACTTCACTTTACTTTCTTCCCTGATAACTAAAATCATTAAAATATTAAACAATCTTGAAAAATATTAGGCTACATCAGTCATCTTCTGTCTTTCTGATTTCTTTTCATCGTTTGTCCTTTCCTGAATCTTCCCTATTCTTAGTCTTTTAGCTCATTTTCACTCCCTGTTGCCCCCACCTCCGGCGTACACGTGGCATTCCGGCCTTGCTTGGGATGAAAAGATGAAGAAATATACAGATTGACAAATGGCTTCAAGTGTTACGTCTAAATTATTTCTAATTAGTGCTTGAATTTGGAGCCTGTCGTGAACCCTGAAATAAACAGCAGCGGCGCCTAATCAGAGATGACAATTTCAGTTTTCTCTCTCATATATATATATATATATATATATAAAAAGCAGTATAGCCCGGCGTTGCTCTGGTGTAATGAAAGCTTAAAACTAATTCATGGTTCTGGAACTCAGACTCAGTCTAAAGAATATTTGTGTGAATTTTGGTGAGAATCGGATAGAAACTGGATTTGTATAAAGGACAGACAGACAGATAAACAGACACACACAAACATACTGCCTTTTTATATATATATATATATAATCGATTTTCTGCACTATTGTAAGACTGCAACCTTAAAACTTCTGAATATCGTTTCTTATGTCTTTGTCTATGAGTGTATCAAATTTGATGAAAATCTGATCACTCCTTCTATAAGCCGATTTTTTTCGATTATCAATTTTCGATATTTATCGCGGGAACCTCGACGCAAAACCTAGCTAAGAACACTCGCAGACGCTTATAGTGCAAGTGTGTAAATTTTCAAGAAAATCTATCCAGCCGTTTCGGTGTCTATAGGTAACGGATACACACACACACACACACACACACACACACAAAGTTCCATTTATAAATAAGTATATATATATATATAAACTGTATTTTGGCAGAAATTTCTTTTTTATACAATTTCATTAAAGACGACTGACAAGTTACAGTGATTAGGGTTTTATTACAATTAGCCTGCAAGAAAAATCTGCTCAATATCTGTTAAATATTTGGTAATGGCTAATAAAATAGCCGAAATCGCTCGGATATCTAGAATATTCGGACAATTTTTACACACTTTGTCCAGAAACGGAAATGCTTATACGAACACAGTGAAAACGAATAAAAAGTTTAATCGCAGTATCGCCATTAATGAAACTAGTTTCTAGCGTGAAAGAGAGAATTGATACTTCAGAATTTTCCTAAAACAATTCCTGGAAACTTGCCATATGTGGTTGTTAGCTGTCGGCGGTTTAAGGAAAGATTTTTGGCGAGATAAACTCGAGGGCCATGGTCATCTGTGAAGCTGACAGTTTGGCAAAACTCCAGCAGTCTGTCCCCGGTCACAGTTGTCCACTGTGTATTCTGAATGTTGAATGGTTGAATACTTTTCCACCCCGCCAATCGACTGCATGTGATGAAATACGCCAAGTCTATTTCTATTGGGTTAGAAAGAAAGTGCTGTTCAGTTGATACCGTTTGAAGACGTTATTTTTTTTTCTCACGTGAGTCCAGATTTATGACGTGTACATCTGGCAAAATGCGTTATTTAAACGTGTATTTCTATACGATTTCTAAATATATTTCAGTGTAAATGAAGGAGGATGGGCTGCATTTTCATTACTTGATGCTTCTTTATTTCCGTAAAGGAATATCGCTATGAAAACAGTAAAATGTCATTTATGGAGATGGTGCCGTAGCTGGGAGTACTTTCTAAGACGTTCGCAAGGCTCAGAAGTGGAAAATATGACCCAGAAGGACGAGAACGGTCCGACAGGGTTACATTAGCTGATGGTGACCAAGCTGAAAAATAAGAAAATAAAATTAATCTATCACAGAGATTCTTCAGCTATAAAATATGGATATAATCGACACTTTTTGGGAGCCTTACGGTTTAGAGATCTAAACTTATAGAATAAATGGAACTTTGTGTGTGTGTGTGTCCCCGTTACCTATAATTCCGAAACGGCTGAACCGATTTTCTTGAAAATTTACACAGTTGTACTATAAGCGTCTGCGAGTGTTCTTAGCTAGGTTTTATATCGAGGTACCCCCGATAAATATCGATAATCGAAAAAATCAGGTTATAGAAAGAGTGGTCCGATTTTAATCAAATTTGATACACGCATAGACAAAGACATGAGAAACGATATTCAGAAGTTTCAACGTTGCAGTTCATCAATAATATATATATGGCAATATGTTTGTGTGTGTGTCTGTTTATCTGCCTGTATGCTTGTATTTTTTCAGCCCCTTTATTTTAGTTTTGGCTTCAGGTTTGGCTTTAAGGAGGTATAATTGTAGTTCTTAGTCTCAGCCATGATACCATTTACTCAGAGGACTTATTTAGCCTTCAAATTCAGTTTACGACGAAAAATACTTATTTGATATCGATACCAGGAAAATCAAAATTTGACCTACATCTATTCATTTTTCTTTCAGTCTACAGTTTCGCTTTAACTGGAAACAACTATTGCTTTAGTCTTTCGTGCCAACGTCCAAAGAGTCTGAGCTCCAGGACCATGGATTAGTTTTCAAGTTTTCATTACACCCGAGCAACGCCGGGCTATACTGCTAGTATATAATAGATTGCTTATTCATTTTCTATTCTCTACGGTTGTATCACATTGAAACACCAGCTATTGTACGATCACGTAGTTAGCCAACGTCGACCCTGGTTAGTACCTCGACGGGTAACCGGTCTGGAATATTAGATTTTGAAGATTTGCATGTGATGTAATAAAGACATGGAATTATTAATAGGTGAGCCGAGTTCAATTCTAATTAACTTCATTATATTAACTTACACCTTTGGGAAAAGTATGAATTAATAAATTCTTTCCTCCACCTATGGGTTAAATAGTGAAACTTAAGTCACTAAAACCATTATTATCTCTAAAAAAAATAAAATAGAATTTCGTACTGAAATATTTAGATTTCGAGATGAAATAACCCATAAAGGTCGATTCCTCTATAAACAAAGAAACAAACAACCAACGATTCTCTGCTCAGAGGAAAAAATATCCATTTTTTTAAAAGAACGATCATAGGCGATGAAAACTGAATTGGTTCTAACATTAGGAAATCCAAATGGTCTGGAGACAAACGAAGTGAGCCACTGTTAATCACTTAAGAGCTACTTTCCGATGGTAATTCAATACATAAGGTGAATTTTTCGGTATAAGGACTTCTTATACAGATAGCTTACTTTTTTTTTTCAACATAGTCTCCCAGCAGTGTCACACACTTTTCCCGTCTATGCACAATCTTCCGTATTCAGCGTAAAAATCTTTGGACTGATGTCTCAGCCAATCACTCACAGCACTTTTGACTTAATTGTCACCTTCAAACTTCGTGATTTTTTTTCGATATAAGGACTTCTACGAGGGTCACTCAATAAATAAGACGAATCTTTCGGTATAAGGAGTTCTACGAGGGTCATTCAATAAATAAGGTCACATTTTCGGTATAAAAACATCTACGAGGGTCATTCAATAAATAAGGTAAATTTTTCGGTATAACGACATCTACGAGGGTCATTCAATAAATAAGGTAATTTTTTTGGTATAAGGACTTCTACGAGGTCATTCAATAAATAAGGTGATTTTTTCGGTGTAAGGACATCTACGAGGGTCATTCAATAAATGTGAATTTTTCGGTATAAGAACTTCTTATACAGATAGAAGCTTACTTTTTTTTCAACATAGTCTCCCCGCAGTGTCACACACTTTTCCCATCCGTGCACAAGCTTCCGTATTCCCTCAGCGTAAAAATCTTTGGACTGATGTCTCAGCCAATCGCTCACAGCACTTTTGAATTCATCGGCACTTTCAAACTTTGTGGCGCTCGTGAACGCTTTCAAGGGACCAAACAGGTGAAAGTATGAAGGGGCAAGGTCGCGGCTGTAAGGGGGATGAGGGAGCAGTTCCCAGCGCAGCTTCTGTTTGTGCTCTGCTGTAAGCATCATTGGCAGCCACCGGCAGCTGACCTTCGAGTAGGCAAGATCACCATGGACAATTTTGTGTGCTGTCCCAACAGATAGGCTCAAAGTCCTTGAAATGTAATCCACTGTCACCCTTCTGTAAAACTGAATCGAGTCATTGACTGATTCGATCCCCTCAGGATACCTCACTACTGTAGGCCTCTCAGGCCTTTCTTCATCCTCAACACTGCTCCGTCCGGCTTTAAACAATTTAGCCCACTTGTAGACATTTTTGGCTGAAACATGTGGCACCATACACAGTTGACATTCCCCTATGAGTTTCAACTGGTTTGCACTCTTCAGCAACTAAAAACTTGATAACTGACCTCTGTTCAATCCTGGAGTATGCTTCTTGGTCGGCCATCTTTGTTAATCTCCAAAACTCTTCTTTTTTTATTTTTCAATCTGCAAAACAAAATCCCTTTGAAAAAGAAGTAAAGGAATTTTTTTTAAAAAAAAAGCTTCTATCTGTATTAAAGTCCTTATCCCGAAAAATTCAGCTTATTTATTGAATGATCCTCGTACATTCGATGATGCTGTATAGTTGGTGGGTTAGGGTGGTCATTGTGTTTTATCGAGCTTCTTCGTCAAAACAAGACAGTAAATTCAGCTAAGTACGGTTTCCATTTGACCCGATTAAAGAAAACCACCGATGAAAAGCGTCTAGGAGTGTCTTATCTTCTACCAGGTTAACGCCAGACATTAAGTCTCTTAGCAGACCTGACAGAAATTGATATAGCTTACCTGGGCTGTTCTAACACATACGCCTTACTCGGCAGGCCGCGCACCTTTGGCTTACACGCTTTTGATTCCAACACCATCTTATAGTGGGAAGAATTTAATTTCTTAGGAATCCTGGAAGAACACTTGAGAATAGTTCATCACCTAGAAAGATGTCACGTTCTACGAGGATAGAATCAGGAAAATAGGAAAAAGGTTATAGAACATCATGGCAAATATGTTATTGAAGAAATCTGTGTACAAATATGACGTACTGAATATGTAATCAATATGCATACACCTTGGTTCCCCCTCACAGTAATGTGATTGGCTGGTGTCAGCCATAAATACAGACTGAGGCAAGAACGGGCAGAGGTTTACTCCCATAGGTCTACAGGTCTTCGACTAGAGGTTTATAGGTCTACGACTATTGACTACGCCTACGTCTCAATACTGCATACGACGAGTACCGTCCATTACGTCTACATATTAGAGAGTGTCTTACTCGGTTATATTTACCGAAACCGCTTAGCTACCTCGAATCAGATATATATTCCATTCCGAGACATCAAAATCTATCAATATTTTCGTTAATATTCACTTGAAAATGGCCCGAATTTTACTGCTGCTATAGTAAAAGTGAATGAGGTAAGCAGGGTGACGCCACTATTTACAGATTAACTCTGAATTCTATCGCAGATGCGCCCTAAGTTGTTCATAAGTGTCTAGAAAGAAATGTAGTGTGGTCGTCTCATCACACCACAGAAGTTCCCTCAGTGACCACGTCCTGTGCTGCAGTTTTTGGCGAAGACAATATTACCCAGGTCCGACAACTATCATATTCCCCAGATCTCCCTCTTGCGACTTGTTCCTCTTCAGAAATCATATATTACTTGAAAGGAACAAACTTCTAAGACGTCGTGGAAATCCATGACAACGCGACGCGGCAGCTGTTCGCTATGCCCAAAAAAGGAGTTCCAGGAATGCTTCCATGGAAACAACACTGTCACAAATTCAAGCTGATCATGTTGCAAGGATGAGTAACGATGGACAATCTAAGGTTCTTATGTATAACTAACTTGATAAAGGACTGTTGGACGGTCGTGGTACAGATATAAAATCAACCTCTCAGCTGTCAATGTGCCTCATACTAACTTCCTGCGGGTTTGCCTCGTTAAAACTAAATCTAGATATTCGGTCTTTTGGCCCTTTTTTTCCGTTGACAAAACATTAATTTGAAAGTTCTGGAAAAAATTAAATAATTTTCAGATTTTACTTAAACTTTCGGAACTTATTTGCAAAGGAATTTTTTTTTTTGCTCTTGGTAATTTTTTTACTTTTGCAAATCTTAGTAAAATCTTTATTTATTTTACATATATATTTTTTGACATCTGTTACCTCCACTTAATTTTTAGAAATTTCAAGAACTTGAAATTTCATATTTACCTTAGTTAAAAGCATGAATCCTTGGAGAATTCTAGTAATTATTTAGTTTTTGTCAAGTTAAACTTTTCCCAGAATAATTAAATAAATAAAAAAATGCAATAAAACTGATATTATTTGATTAGAAAATATTTTAATTGTTTTTATAAATAAGATATATTATGAATACTATAGTCTTTTTTTTTATTAAAAATGAATTCTTACTCTTATTGTTATCGTTTAAAATTATGGATAAATTTAAGCTATTTAAGTGAAAACTATATTTACTAATCATAAATGGTAAAGCTTCATACCAATCATCAGACACCAAGATTTTTAAAGGAATTTTGAATTATTTTTATGTACATAAACTTGACAATTTTTTTAGATATATCATACATGACATTTTCAGAAAATAAGAACGATTACTATAAATTTAAAGTCAACATTCTTAAAATTCGATTACGGAGAATATTTTCCAACATTTTAAAGATTATTGAGGACTTAAAAATTATATAAAATGAGACACTCAGGTCATTTTGTTAAATTGTTTTACAGTGAAGTGTAGGGAGCTAGTTAATGGTTCTTTTGGTTCGGCCTTGTGTCAGACTTAACCAAACTCCCTACAGCTTACAAGTTTTATGTTGAATAATATTCATCAGAAGATTGGTCGTCGGCAGGTCAGAATATATAGAATTAGTGCAGAAGAGTGGAATAATAAAATATACACTTTGAATGCTAAAATAGTCTTTTCTTTCAATAAATTTCTAAGATAAGTTGTAGAAATTAATGTTCATTGAGAAAGTTATGAGTAGAGTTCGTGTTCAATGATAAAGTTGAGGTATGAAGAGTTCGTACAAAATGTTTGTAGGATTAATTGTTGAGAGCGATAAGGAGAAAAAGAACAAGGCTCGACCTGACCTTATCTCCGGCTTGGTTTGAAGTTGCCGTTACATGTTAGTTGTGTGACAGTAACCCGCTTACTCTGACTGATCGTGACTGGTTAGAGACCATCCTTAAATATGGAATAGTCACGTGGGGTGGCTCAGAAACGATTTTTTCTTTAGCTTTGGAAAAATCGTTTCTCTGACGTATTTTGAAATTTTCGATTTGATGACCAATCAGGATCCAGAGTTCCGCTACATGTCTGTAAAAGGGATTTGATATTTATTTTCGGTTTACCACTGGAACTTCTGCGTGGATCCCAGATGCGCAGAGATCAGTTTTGGTTATTTGCTTTCTGAATCTTCGAGGGCAAACATACGGTCCCTCGCTTGCTCGGTATCATCACAACAGTGTCCTTAAAACAAGAAACCTGTTATCACTTGTCAAAAACGTAAATATGGCTACTGTCGGTTAAAAATGTATCTATGCTTTATTTTAACTTAAAAGTAAATAATGTTAGAATTAAGATAAATTATAATTGAAATTGGCTAATAATTCTCAGGAAAATACTTTATTTTTGTTTTTTGTTTTATAATAAAGTGACTTATATTGCGATGAAAGACGATTAAAAAAGGCGTTAATCAGTTATTTTAGCTAAAAAATCCTTTCAGTTAATTTAAATTAGTTTTTGAAATACAGCAATGTCTTTTACTTTGTAACGTCGGGAGTTGGTTAATGTTTCTTGGTTCGGCCTTGTGTCAGACTTAACCGAAATCCCTACAGCTTACAAGTTTTATCCAGAATTATAAGAAGAATTACCAGGTTTTCATCGTTATCGGAAGGTTAGTTGCAAGTTGGAATGTGTGGAATAGTGTAAGAATAAAATATACATTTTGTATGTTAAAATAGAAATTTAATTAAAAGAGGAATAACGAGAATTCGTAGAAATTATGGTTCAATGAGCAAGTTAAAGTATTAAGAGTTCGTACAAAATGTTCGTAGTAGTAATTGCTAAAAGAGACAAGGAGAAAGAGGACAATGTCCGAGTCGCTTGAAGTTGAAGTTAGATTTTATATGTTTCGTCTCGCGGCTCCCTTCTGACTCTCTAATTGACGCTGACCGGGACCTTTGATATTATTCAGATTTTCGCACTTGCTCGCGAAGTCCTCAATACTTGCAAGTTGCTCCCATTGGTCAAGAATCATTTTAACACCTACATGTGAAATCTGGGCTGACTTTTTCTTTAAGCAGACGGTTAGTACTTTTTCTATTTGGGAAAAACCCAGGATTTCACACATCGTTGTGAATTTTTGTACAAGTGAAGAGTTGATTTTAATTAATTTCTTATCCGTTGCAACTTATTAGAAATATAAAATTTAATTTATGAGTTTGAAATTAAAACTAAAATAAACATGAGTCTAGATTTTTCATTTTTTTAACATTAAATATCGCTTTTTATAATTTTTTTGTGGAGGTCCCTACCTTAAAACAAAAACTGAGTAACTGCTCTTGAAATTTGTCAATTTATCGCTATATAATAATAATCTTCGTTCACCTAAATTGTATAAAAATTCTCTAAAAGCCCAATGTCAATTTGTCTCTGCTCTGCTGATAACAAGATCAGTTGTTGCTGACGTCATCACTTATGCGTGATCTGATTGGCTGTAAGATGCGTTCAGTTCATTTCCTCCTTTTTTATTACACGATGCTAGGGCTTAAAGAATACCTGTAATGGAAATTTATGACTTTTTTGACACAGTAATCTATTGGCATTCTAACAAAGCTAATAATAAAATTGTTTTTCTTTAGGCCGTAGTGTGCATATACGTGAATGAGAGAATGAATGAATGTAATTTTCTGATTGTTAGCTGAACAGGTGGCAGAGAAATCGATTGCGTAACGAAAAGAACCAATCACAGTGTAAGATTTTATTTGTCTTGCTGCAGTGGAGACGCTATAGGTTAATAAGTAGAGGCAAAATGCCAAAGAAATAGTGAATAATATTACTGTAGAAATATTTATTAGACTTCGTTGGAAAAGGATTTATTTTAAAGAAATATGAAAATGCGTAGACAGGGAAGAAGGCTTGAAATGAAATTACCAAGATATGAGAACCAGTTGATTTTAATAACTATTAGATATGAAGAGGTGTTGACATGAGCAGATACTGCCCGACGCGAAGCAGACGTCGGCATGAGCAGCGTCAACTTGAACTTTTCTTCTTCTATGTGCCCGATCTTTTCAGGATGTAGGCGATTATGGTTTTCCACGTCTCCCTCTCCTTGGTGGCTCTTAATATGTTTGCTCTTGTTGCACCACGCAACCCCCGTGCCGTCATCCACCTGCTCAGGCCCTTCAAATATGTCATCCGCTGTCTCTTTTTCCTTCTATCTGGCCTGTCAATATCAGGCTCTCCTTCCTCATTGCATGTCTCAGGAACTTCAGCTGTCTCTTCCTGATGCTCACTATTAATTTCCTTTTCGTTTCCATCCTTTTCAAAACCTCATCGTTGCTCACATGCTCGATCCATGATATCCGCAGCATCCTTCTGTAGAACCACATTTCAACTGCTTCAAGTTTTATTCCTTCATCTTCGATGATATTGTCCAACATTTACTGCCGTATTGAAGAACTGGCATCACATAGCAATTCAGTACTCTTTGTTTCTAGCGAAATTTTCCTGTTTCTTAATACTCCGCTCAGTTTCTGGAATGCATCTTTGTGATTTTTGATATCAGGAATATAAATGTATAGAAACTGCTGTGACCACTAAGTGAGGGGTCAGTTTATATATTGATTGTAATATGGAACTGATCCCCCACTTTATATCCAGTATGCTTCTCTAGAACCACACTTTCGCTGCTTCAAGTTTTTTCCTAATCTTCAATGATATTGTCCGGCATTCACTGCCGTATTGAAGAATTGACATCACACAGCAATCTAGCGCTCTCTTCTTTGTTTCTGGTGATTTTTCCTCTGTCTTGGTACTTTACTCGGTTTCTGGAATGGTTCATTCCTTGTGTGCTTTGTCTTCCCCTAGGGATTAGGCGATCACGGCACTCCACAATTTTCTATTTTTCGTAGCTCTTAATAAATCTTTACTTATTTCTTTTAAATTCTGTTTTAAAACCCATTTAGTCAAGCCCAGTGGGTAGATTGTAAACTATTTCCCTCTGTTCCACTTGCCTTCAATCTGTCTTGTGAGTATCAGATTTTTCAAACCCTATTTCCTCATCTGTTCTAGAAATTTGTTAGTGTTCAGTAAATTTACTTTTTGTTTCGATTTTATGTAGAACCTTGTATCTCTTCTACAAATATTTTCACGGCTTCTGCTCCGATGAACTTAGCTCACTTGTGCCCCCTATATATGAATTTACACGAGCTGCAAGATTAGCAACTAGGTCCCACCCTTTTACTGGGAAACCAATAAAATGTAAACGTAAATTCTACTCCATCAGTTTCTTTTCTCGCACTTCCCGCCTGTGAAATACCCATTCATTTACTTGCTTTCCCGACAGCTACAATCTCCAATAATTTAAATGTAAAGTCAAAATCCATCACTTATCTCCTATCTCCTTTCTCCGCCCACTCCACTCTGTCGTGCCGCTTTCTCCGCCCACTCCACTCTGTCGTGCCGCTTTCTCGGCCCCCTCCACTCTGTCGTGCCGCTTTCTCGGCCCCCTCCACTCTGTCGTGCCGCTTTCTCGGCCCCCTCCACTCTGTCGTGCCGCTTTCTCGGCCCCCTCCACTCTGTCGTGCCGCTTTCTCGGCCCCCTCCACTCTGTCGTGCCGCTTTCTCGGCCCCCTCCACTCTGTGCCGCTTTCTCGGCCCCCTCCTGTCGTGCCGCTTTCGGCCCCCTCCACTCTGTCGTGCCGCTTTCTCGGCCCCCTCCACTGTCGTGCCGTTTCTCGGCCCCCTCCACTGTCGGCCGCTTTCTCGGCCCCCTCCACTCTGTCGTGCCGCTTTCTCGGCCCCCTCCACTCTGTCGTGCCGCTTTCTCGGCCCACTCCTTCTCTTAACCACTTCCTGACACCCGTTATAACCTGTCACTCTTTCTCATAACTTTCCGTTTATGTAACCCCTGCACAACAGTGGCAGTAAAATGCCTTGCCTATATTGAACTCATAACTCTTAGGGTCAAGTCACAGTTAGTCAACTAACTGACGTTTATATCCACTGAGCCATGTGTCCTTAATACCAGACTACACAAGTGGTGAACAAGTAACTTAGAGGGTTAGAGGGAGATAACTCATGACTACCAGAAGAAGCACTACCATGCAAGGAATGAAGATCATATATCCTAGTGATTGTAATAAAAAGTTCGGTTCGAACTTCCTGGCATCTGAAGAAGGCTAGAGCGCACAACAGCCGAAACGACGTACAAATGGCAACAAAGATGAGGACAGTAGTCCGAATAATGTAAATACAATCTCATCACAGAAATATAGACAAATAATCCTGGTCATACGTCGATAACGATTTATAGTTATATTTGCAGAGACATTTCAGATATTTTTTTTTATCATTTCACCCCAAGCAAGGCATTAATGTCATTAAGACACAATAGAGTTACTGAGAATGACAGATTTTTTTTATAAATTAGAAAAGGAGAATAAAAGACCAGGAATACAGAAGATGGCGACTGGTGTTGAATTTGGATTTTTTTTTTTTTTTAACGTCGTAGATGGCAAGGAAGCAAGAAGCCGGAGGAGTTCCACAGGGGAGAAACGTAACTGTCAAAATAGAACTTAGGATTACATTAAAATATTTAAACAGTAAATGATGAGACCTAGTTGCCAGTCTAGTTCTACGCTAAAATCTATGACGTCGATTTTTTTTAAATTTTTTAAAATCATGTCACCCCAAGCAAGGCATTCCACTGCCACTATAGCGCAGGGGGTTACATAGGGCGATAGACGAGTTAGGATGTACATAGGGGGAGAGTTGGGAGAATGGGAGGGTTAGTGTGTTAGGAAGTGTCTATTGACCTTACATTTAAACTCCTGGAGGTTATAGCCGTCGGAGAAGCAAGCATGCGGAAGGGAATTCCACAGGCGGGAAGTGCGAGAAAAGAAGCTATTGGAGTAGAAATTGCGGTTACATTTCATCGGTTTCACTGTAAAAGGGTGGGACCTAGTTGCCAATCTAGTATCTCGTGCGAACTCTCACATAAGGGGCACCAGTGATTTAAGTTCATCAGAGCAGAAGCCATAAAAGTATTTATAGAAGAGTGACTGCAGGCGGTCAGCTAAGTCGGTATCAATCACATTACAGATTCTTCGCTGTATTTTGTCAAGAAGCCCGAGGAGAATAGCAGAGGCCCTCGACCAGATGTGGCAACTGTTTTCAAAACACTGGCAGATGGTACATTTGTATAAGTGCAGGATAGTTTCAGGCGGAAAGAATTTCCGGGCCTTGCACAGAGATCCAACTTTCATGGCAGCGGATTTAGCAATGGATTCGACGTAGTCATTCCACTTGTGGTCCGCTGAGAGTGTCAGGCCAAGCAGGCGTCGTGTTTTACTCTCTGGGAGGAATGCCTGTTCCATACTAATGGGAGAGAGGTGCGGTCGTCTATGGTGGTTAATTGACAACAGCTTCGTTTTGGAAGAATTGAATTTTACGAGCCATTTTCTACCCCAATCCACCACGGATTGGAGGTCCTTTTCAAGCTTAGCCGCGAGGTTCGCCTTATCGTCAACATCAGATTTTTGATCGAGGCGAGCGTATACTGTGGTATCGTCGGCGTACATGCCTATTTGTGATCTTCTGGCATCGGGGAGATCATTGATGTAGATTAGAAAGAGCGTAGGATCTAGGATAGAGCTTTGGGGGACACCCGCGTTTGTAGGGTAGTTTTGGGAGGCATGTCCGTTTAAAACCACCTTCAGTGTGCGGTTGGAGAGGAATGACTGGATTAAGTCCAACAAAAGTCCAGTAATGCCGTAGCTTCGCAGTTTCCGTAGAAGGCCGTTATGCCATACTCTGTCGAATTCTTTGGAGATATCCAGGACGACAGTTCGGGCTTCACCATTCTTGTCGAGAGCCTGGTATATATACTCGGTGATGGTCGTTAGCATATCAGCAGTAGACCTGGTGAAGCAGAAGCCATACTGTTTGTCCGATAGGAGCCCGTGGGCCGTGAGATGCTGAACGACCTCGGCATTGACAATGGCCTCGAACACTTTGCCGAAGATCGGAAGAAGGCTGATAGGACGGTAATTTGCGGGGTCCGATGGTTCCCCAGTGTTCTTGAATATTGGAACCACAGAAGAAGACTTCCAACAGGCAGGAAAGCAGGAGGAAGACAGGCAGAGGTTGTAGAGCTTCGAAAGGACAGAAGAGAGTTAATTAGAACAATTTATATGAATGGTATATCAGAAAGCCTGCGGGCACTTTGACGTGGTGTAATGGTAAACAAGCTTGTCTCGCAAAAGAATAGCAAGTTCGTCCCACACTGTTTCCCCAAGATTTATGCGCCCTCTTGTCGCAACTAAGCCAAGAACATCACATTCAGAAGACCGGAAGAAACCGCCTTGGTCACAACCATCATTGTAAAAAAAAAAACAAAAGCAAAAAAACTCACATGCGGGCTGAACATATTTTTCGAATACGGACTTCTTCTTCTGTGCCATGTCCCTTCAAGACGTAAGCAATTATGGCTAACCACGTCTTCCTATCCCTGGTGGCTCTTAGCACGCATTCTCCTGTTACCCCACCCAAACCCCGCTCTGTTATCCACCTCATCAGCCTCTTCAAATATCTTATCCGCTGCTCTCTATCTGACCGGTGAGTGTCAGATTCTCCAAGCCTTTCTTCGTCAATATATGCCATAAGAACTTCAGCTGTCTGTTCCTGGTGCTCACTATTAATTTCCTTTTCGTTCCCATTCTTTCTAAAAACTCATCATTGCTCACATGCTCGATCCATGATATTCGCAACATCCTTCTGTAGAACCACATTTCAGTTGTTTCAAGTTGTTCCTTCATCTTTGTTGAGATTGTCCAGCATTCATTGCCATATTGAAGAACTGATATCACATAGAGATCTAGTACTCTCTTCTTTGTTTATAGCGAAATTTTTATGTCTCTTAATACTCTGCTCAGCTTTTGCTATGCGTCCTTGTCTATTCCATTTCGCCTTCGGATCTCAGTGTTGCTCTTTTCGTCTTCGGTTAAAACACTTCCCAGACTAGGACCTGTAAAAAGAAACTTTAAGAGCCACTGTCATTCTCACGAGAACCAAAAATACTAATCAAACTCGTCAGCGATGGTTATACTCGTTGAATGAGTTGACAACCGTTGCATCCCCATTCGTATTCGGAAACAAAACATGACGTCGTTCTGCAGATAGTACTTGACACACAATTTTCCAGATAGAATGACCAACGTTTAACGTAGGCTTCTATTTTTCTTTAATCATCTCACCCCAATCAAGGCATTCTACTGCCACTGTTGCGCAGAGGGTTACATAGGGGAAAGTGATGAGAAAGAGGGGTTAGTTATAGAAAATGCCAGGAGGAGGGCAATAGACGGATGAGGATACCGAGGATGTAGGTGCTGTAAATGGAAACAGCTTGTGAGAATGGATGCGAGTTAGTGTGAAAGACGTCTACTGACCTGACATTTAAATTCCTGGAGATTGTAGCTGTCGGGGAAGCAAGTATATGGAAGGGAATTCCACAGGTGGGAAGTGTGTGAAAAGAAGCTGTTAGAGTAGAAATTGCGGTTACATTTTATCGGTTTCACACTAAAAGGGTGGGACCTAGTTGCTAATCTAGTAGCTCGTGTAAATTCATACCTAGGGGACACTAGTAAGTTACGTTTATTGGACCAGAAGCCGTGAAATTATTTATAGAAGAGGCACAGGGAAGCCACGTCACGCCGGTGAGAGAGCGACTGCAGCCGAGCTGCCAGGTCGGTATCGATCACATTGCAGATTCTCCGTTGTATTTTATCAAGAAGCCGAGGTGAATAGCAGGGGCACCCGACTAGATGTGGCAGCAGTATTCAGTACACGGGCGGATAGTAGATTTATATATGTACAGAATGGATTCAGACGGGAAAAACTTCCTGGCCCTGCACAGTGAACCTGTAGTGATACGGAGCAAAAGCGAGGGACCGGGCGTTTGCTCTATAGCGACGAAAAAGCAAATGAACTATGTCGCCGTAGCACATACGAATTTGCGCAGATGTTCCGGTTGAAAAATAAAAATTAATCGAATATCAAATTTCCATTTCGCGAGCCTACGCGAATTTTATTTACCAGCCAGTAGGAAGCCCAGAATCAAATAAAAGTATGAAATTCCAAATGAGCTGCTTTTGATCCAAAAAGCAGATATAAAAAGCGGACACAGACAAGACCCCAGCAGACAGGCAGAGACCAAGGAGAAGACTGGAATTAATATCCCCTTGACTTAAGTCTAGCAGCTACTACGTTCGCCTCCCTTTACTTCTCATCACTTCTTCACTGTCTCAAAAGTACTTACTGACCTAAGGAGCTACTACTTCAAAGACATTCCTCACATACCTCCGCTCCTCACATTACTAAGCACTAGTTATCTTTTTTCGCATTATTATTTGTCATAAACATTTTAACCTCCGTTGGACCTATATTCAAATATTACTTTAATTGTAAAAACATTAATTGATATGTGCTTTTCTTGATTTTATAATATTTTTATGACTTATAGTGGGCTATCTACCACAAGGCCAAATTCCTTTAACCTGCAACGGTATACAACTACCCTTCACTAGAACGGACTCCCACTACTAACGGAAAAAAGAATAGATAAGATACCCGCTATAAACCGACCTTCTTAGCAGCGAATTTAGCAATGGATTCGATACAGTCATTCCACTTGAGGTTCACTGAGAGTGTTAGGCCAGGTTGGCGTAGTCGAAGTGTTTTCCAAAGAAAAAGTGATAAAATAAACAAAACCGCGAAAGTCGAAATATGAATTGTCGGAAATAATAAATCAATAGGCGAATGAATATCGTCCATTGATGAAGCTTCTTCGTGCCTCCGATTTGTAATTCAACGTTATTCCATGGCTTATTTGTTCTTTATTCAATAGGCAATGTTTATTTCTCTTCATTAAAAAGACTAGTTTACCAAAAAGATATATTTTCAGTTGTCACTGTTATTAAGCCTTTACAATTCGTGTAATTATAACAGCATTAATATTATTATTAATTATTAATTAATATTATTAATTAATTAATATTATTATTAATATGGACAGAAGGACATTAATATTGTGTTAGGCTATTATTCTGTTATTCCCAAATTATATTCACTCTTCCTAGTTATTTTCCGAAATTACTTTTTTTTAAGGGAACTAGGTCTGATATTTTCCGAAATTACTTCCTTTTAAGCGAACTAGGTTTGATATTTTTTACCGAAATTACTTTTTTGGGGGAACTAGGTCTGATATTTTCCGAAATCCCTTTTTCTTTTGGGGGGACTAGGTCTGATATTTTCCGAAATTACTTTCTTTTAAGGGAACTAGGTCTGATATTTTCCGAAATTACTTTCTTTTAAGGGAACTAGGTTTGATATTTTTTTTCCGAAATTTTTTTAAGGGAACTA
Source organism: Ascarosepion bandense (assembly GCA_037127315.1). Classification (NCBI taxonomy): domain Eukaryota; kingdom Metazoa; phylum Mollusca; class Cephalopoda; order Sepiida; family Sepiidae; genus Ascarosepion; species Ascarosepion bandense. The sequence goes on along the minus strand of JBBBDQ010000387.1, from coordinate 4,575,587 downwards.
GGTTTGATATTTTTTTTCCAAAATTACTTTTTTTTAAGTGTTCTAGAGCAGCTAAAACTCTCCTGACCCTCAAGAATGGAATGGTCTGTAAACTATAAAAATTGACACTAATATCGTCCGGGATTCGAAGATTCATTGACGTCTTACGGATTTAATTTTTTTTTTTTTTATCTAGTAAGGGATTTTGTTCTACGTTTATTATGGTCTTCGTTTCGTTGTGTTTTTGTTCTTCTGTTTGTGAACTTCTTTTGTTGTCCTGACTGGGGTGGAACCACAATAGCGGGTTCTCTCTAACCAAATGTCTAAAACACCGTCCGTTTGGGGAAAAATATATTGAAAAACAAGACGCAGTTTAAGGCCACATGCTGCAAAAATACCAAGAATTTATTAAAACAATCTCTCTGCTGACAACCGACGTAAACACGCGGAAATGTATCGGTGTCAGTAGGGAGCTCATAGCGTAGCATTCGCGCTCCATGTGGGATCTGCTTCTTTTAACACAAGAGCCGCAGAATCGTGTTCTGTCAGCTAAGGGCGTCAGATTGCAGACTGGATATATGGGCAATCAACGTACCCCGAATTGTTTTCCATGGTGTGCCGCTGGACATATCCAGTGACTATGTCGGAGGCTTTTTCGCCCAGTTTGGTGCAGTGGATTAGGTAAATCGGATTAGCAGCAAGGCGGAAGTCCCTACAGAAGATTTCAGTTTGCAAGTAGTACTAAACCGCCAGGAATTCATGAATATCCCCGATAATCTGTTGTGTCGGGGAAGAAGGATGCTCATCGTCGTAGAAGGAAGAAAGCCAAACCGCTGGACGTGTTGGGCACCTGGACATTTGGCAAAAATTTGCCTTATGAAAATTCCGGCGCCGGCACCTGAAACACCGGTGACGACAAATGTTGCCACAGAGAAGGTAGTAGCGGCGACAGAAAAAATGATGGAAGTGGTGATGAGAGGTTAAAAACGGCTTCCCTTCTTTCTCAGAGAGAGGTCTATTCAAAAAAGGTGCCGTTGACCAACAAACTAAGAAGCAATAAAAACCGATGTTGTCTCCGGAACCAGAAAGCAAGATGGAGTGCGAAAAATACCTTCACCACGAGCTTCTTTGCTGAAAAGAAGAGGGAAGAAGATTACGAGGATGATAAAAAAGAAAAATCAAATCTGAACAGTGCAGAAAGTGTCTTGATAGCCGAGAAATCCCAGCAAAAACCGCAACCCAAGTAAGAAGTCTCCCTTTATCCTCATCAAGAGCTCCCAACACCTTCACCATACTCTTCTTGGGGAAAGGAAGAAAAGAAAAACAAACGAGAAATGTATTACAAAAGCAATAATACTTGTCAAGTGGAGGGGAAGGCTCTGGAGAGGGACTCTTTTTTCACTAAAGAGGGCCTTGTTTGGGTCATTGTTTATGTCTTCTGTTCAGGACAAAAACATTGATGATCCCAACAATTTCCCAAATGCGGCTGGAGTCATACCCTGAATAAGTACTGGGAGTGGAGGGTAATTTAAGATTGAGATCACCTAGCCAGAGCAAAAGACACTTTACCGGAAAATACGGATGACCCATGTGGGGACACCTGAACTCAAAAAAATGGCGGAGCTCTGTGCAGGGAGGCTTCCAGTGTTTGTCCGCCCCTCTTTGATTAAGGTTCTAAAACTGACGTACTCGACAGACGTTGACGGAAATTGTTCGGGGCGGTGAATTACGTCCGATATTGATACCGGAAGTATAGGACAATCCGTCAGGGACCTGATTCCAGCAAATTTCCGTCCGGTCTGTGTCTATTGAGCTAGCCAACTTGAACGCGAAGAGCCTGACAGAACGGGGTAAGGCAGCCCACCTGCAGAGTAGATGTGGCTGCAATCCAGGAGAAACACTTGGCGAAGTGGATGCTCGTGTGCTGTCTAACGATTTTGTCTATTCAACGTACGTGGACCCGCAGGCCAGAAGTGTTTCCTTGTTAGTTAAACGTATCCTGGTTGCGATGGTAGAACTTGTCTATATTGGTGCGGTGGTCTGGTAGATCCTAGCCGATATTGCTGTGAACAGTAGTTCGTTTTGAATCGTTGCGGTTTATATGCCCAACGACCGGGAGGAGTGCGTCTCGTTTTTCCGTCAGTTGGGGTTGTTTCTGGTGGATTATTCGCACCTAGTTTTAGTGGGGAACTGGAATGCTATTCTTGACCCCAAGGTAGACAGGAGACGGGGAGGTCGGGTGATCGTAGCCTGGTGGATCTCATCGACGAGTTCGGTCTCGTCGATAGATACCGGATCGATCACCTTAGGGGAAGATGTGCACTTAATTGGCCATCTATTCATTAGGTTGGATGTGCGTTGTGGTACAGTGGATATCGGCTCGGAACGAGAAACGGGAGAGCCGAGTTCGAATTCCAGTTGAATCCATTGTATTTACTTCCGCGCAAATACCCTTGGAAAAGGTATTAATCCGTCTCTTCCTTCCAGTTATGGGTTAAATAGCAGGACAGACTGGGTTCTATAGCCTTGGTCGGCAACCAGTCTACCGCAGAAAGCAATGGCAACCTACTGCGGGATAATTTCTGCCCAGTCAGTCATGTCTCTTTCGAGACATAATCACCCAAGCGTGTATCACGTATGGTACTTAACTGACTGACTGATTCATTAGGTTAGCTACCTGGATAGAATGCTAGATCTAGATTTGATAGATTGACCCACGTTCTACTGGTGATGCCATTCGGACCATAAACTCGTTTGTGTCCGGATGACGCTAGATGGTAGGCCTAGATTGGCTTGACGCAGGAAGTTAAACCTGTCTTTACTGAACAAGCGGGGCTTCTTGAAAGAGCTTACTAAACTAATTCAGCGGGAATTAGTAAATATGGTTATTGGGAATAGGTGGTGGGAGAGGCTTAAGGACAGCGTGAAGTTTTCCACCGCTGACTATAGCCGTCGACTCGCCCTAGCTAAAGTTAACATGGCGGAGAGACTTAAAAATAGTCTGTCCCGGGCGTTTGCAGGTGGGGATTCCTTAGAGTTAGGATTAGCTCGGTTGGTCCTGGACCGTTTGGCTAGAAAGCGATACTGGGGTCAGGTAATTAGGCATAAGTTAAATAATGTCAAACGAAGCCGTGAGCATGGGCGCTGAATTGCTCAAGGAAGAGATCCGTCGTGGTGGGGATCAATATATTCGAGAGGTCAAACCCCGGATGAGCGGACTATAAAGTCGACCAACGATATGTGTGAGGCGTCTCGGCGGCATTTCGAGAGCCGCTTTACCAAGGATCCTAGTCTCAGCGATGAGGATTTTCGCCGCTATTTAGCTGACTTTCCTCGGTTTGAGCCGACTGAAACATCTCGATGCGAGGTTGAGATTACGGAGGGCGACTTTCACTTGGCATTGAAGAGGTTTGGCATGGGCAAGTCTCCAGGACTTGATGGTCTGCCCTATGAATTGTACTTGAGGCTGTCGCACATCTTTCTACCTATTTTAACGGTGGTGTTCAACAACTGGTTTTGGCAGGAGTCCGTCCTTGATTGGCTTTCCAGGAGTGTGATCACGCTGTTGAAAAACGTCAATTATGTTGGAGGTTCTAAAATAGTAAAAGGCCCATAACTCTGCTAAACACAGTTAAAGATTTTGGCCAAGATCTCGACGGAGCATTTGCAATCAGTTGCCGAGATTATGTTGGGATCTGAACAGACTTGTGCTGTAGAGGGCCGAACAGTTCAAAGCAACTTGCATCTGACCCGCACGTTCATAAAAGACGAAGAGCAATTTAGATAACTCCAAAGCATTTGATAGGGGACGACAGTCGGTATCTGGCTGCTATCTTGAAGGCAACCTGATTCAAACCCGACTTCTGCAAGTGGATCAGCCTGCTATATCGCTTTCCCAATGCAGTAGTACAGGTCAACGGAAAGCGGTCGGGTGCTTTTGCGCTGTTTCTATCGGTTCGTCAGGTTTTCCCACTTTCGCCGCTACTTTATGCCTTGACGTTGGATCTCATTTTTCGCCGGCTAAGGGACAGGGCGTGCAGTCTGGCCCACCGCGGAATCACTGTCCCTGGTAGGGCTCGAGTTAGGTTTTCTGCGTATGCCGATGACGTATCCATTTTCGTGTCGTCCCGGGACTACATTGAGGTGGTATAGAAGGTAATTGAGTGGCACGAAAATGTGACGGGGGCCAAAATTAATCGCAACAAGTCTTGCGATTAAGAGTCTGGAAGGGGGTCGCTCTTTCGGAGGCCTTCAGTTAGACTGACGGACCCGTTCGCATTCTTGGAGTGTTGATTGGACCAGTTCTCGAGCTGAAGAAGAACTGGTCGGAGGTACTGTCAGAGGTCGGAGCCTCGGTCCAGACTTGGCTTCGACGGCGGTTGTCCGTAAAGGGGGACAGTTGAGGCGTGTATTACAAAAGTCTTTCCCATCATCCTTTCCCGGTTGTCGGTACTCCCTCTCTGCGATGACCAAGTGAAGGCAATCGAACGCTTGTTTTCTACCCCTTTGTGGGTGGAGGCAAGCGTTAGATCAACAGAGATGTCTGCTCCAAACGTTCGTGTCAGCTGTGGCTGAGACTGCTGCACGTGGAGTCATCGATACGTATCGAGGTTGGCTTTCCTATGCCGCGTGTTGACAGAATTCGGTTTTGGCGGGGAGTGTTAGAAACGCCTTCCCTAGCCTCACTCAACCTAGCTCAACCCTCTCATTTCGAGGGTTGAGCGCCAACGTAGACCCCGAAATCAATCGAATTTCTTGCTGGAGTGTCGAAAGGCCTTGTGGGTCATTCCTCCGTTCACTGACCTTTCTTGGCCTCGGAGGCCCTATTATCGTGTATTAGTGGAGGACGAAGGACCCTCTACGTGATCGGCTCTGCTTGTCGGCGACTGAGTCGTGCTCTTTTAGGTCTTGAGCGCCAGTACCCCTGAGGTTTATGTTTATCTGGCAAAGGTGTGCCCTTTCTGAGACCGTCGGCGAGGTGATGGCTCGTATCGCTCCCGAACAGATCCCGTGTACACGTGTGTACATGTGTCGCCTCCGTATTCTAGGGTGAAACGGAATGTGTTTCTAACGTTACTGGCCGTAGCACGAATGGTGATTTGGTTGATGCGGATGGAGGTTATCTTGAGATATGATGAGATTCTTTGAGCATCAGTTAAAGATAGAGATCAGATCTGAAAGAGAGCGTTTGATATTGACAGATTTCAGCGAAGTCTGGTTCGCGTGAATGGGGCCAGTTTTGATTTTTTTTAAGCCCCTTATAGTAAAACGGGGCGGATTCCTGCGACACTCCTGGTTCAGTTGGACATCTTTTGTGTACCTAGTTAATGTGAATGATTGTTTCTAGCCTGTTCCTGGTTTTCCCTTTTTGTTATGATCCTAGTCGAGATTCCCAACTTCTCCAGTTTGTTTTTGGCCACGTTTTTTCATCTTGATTGGGTCAGTCTTTGATTTTCCCCATTCCATTATTTATTTTATCGTTTCCATCTCCCGGAGCAAGTGTGCTCCTTGATTTCGCCGTTCCGTCTGAATTCTTATGGCGAGGACGGGTCTTACTAGCATTTATTTTAGTTTGAATATTTTGTTATATTTTAGTTTTTCTTCCCCAACTCATTTTCGTTCCACTATATAATTTATAAATATTTTCATAAAATTATTGTATATAAATAATTTTTTCCGTGGTTTTTTTTTTTTAGGTTTCGTTGTGAATATGTGGTATTATGGTATGTGTAAGATTGTAAGATGATGGACGAGTTGTTGTGTTAAATAAAGAAATTATTAAGAGTGATTGGGTCGTGAATTTAATAAGATAGGAATAGGATAGACAGTGTCGACCAGCCTTAAACTATCCCCTTTCTCGGCCTTGTGCCACGTTTTGTATTATTCGGAGTGCCATTGACAGTCTGAAAGGATCGACTGCTTGTAGTGGTCGTTCACTTTATCGGACTCTGTCTTCGGGCGGAGAGGAACCCAGACGGAGCTCCGTCGAAGAGTAGTTTTACGTCTGGGGGGAAAAGCAGACAGGAATTTTTGTTCGAGTCTTCAGGCTCGGTGTTACCCAATTAATTAGCCTTGTGCTGCATCTACCTCATGATTCTGCCCACGTAGGAAGATCGTTTGAATTTGAGTTTTGTTTAATGGCATATCAACCTCTGTGGGTTATTTAATGCCAAAAAGTTAGGGTTTTAAGGTATTTTTTTAATGTTCAGTAATAGTGAGAAGGTTGATTTAGTCAGATTTTGATCATTTTTTATCTCTTTTTTTTATTTTTAGAAAACTGAAGATGCCTTCTAGTTTTGTATTTTGGTAATAACATTTTTTCCTTCAAATATGTATTATGGCAATTTTTTTTCTTTCAAAAATATTTTACGATAATATTTTTTTTCTTTTTCAAGAATGTTTATTTTTCTATAAAAGTGTACTTTTATACTTTCATAGTGCTTTGACCCCAGTTTAGGGTTCAACTATTTGCCCATAGCTGGGACCCTAACAAGTGTTACCACTCCGAGTCAAGATGGACCTTGTAATAACAGCAATTAAGAGGTGGTTCTATGCTCCTTACAACCTCTTTTCTTGCTGCCGGATGTAGTTTATTGTCATACCCCAGGACCATGGGAGATCGTAAATAATTCGGAGTGTCACTGGCGGTTACTATTGGACTGTGTTTTCAGCAACACTAACGTCTTAACTTCTCCTCTTTTCTGCCATTTGTTCTGTCTATGGTGTTGGTCTTATTTGTATTAATATTCCTTAACACCGATATTGTGTTGTAGATACTCAGCACATATCTTCTGGGTATCGTCCTGCCACCTCAGCGATACAACATTAAAGACATTAATGAAATTACTTTTTTTTAATGGAACTAGGTCTGATATTTTCCGAAATTACTTTTTTTTTAAGGGAACTAGGTCTGATAGTTTCAGAAATTACTTTTTTTTAAGAAAACTAGAATTGATCTTTATCAGAAGTTACCTTTTATGGAATCTAGTTTTGTTTTTTTTCTCAGAAATTACCTTTTTTAAGGAAACTATATTTTTTTAAAAAATATACTTCAAGGAATCTAGGATTGATTTTTTTTTTTTTTACACAGAAATGACGCTGTTGGTTGGTTGGTGGTTTTGTTTTTACGGCATATCAACACCTCGGCAGGTCATTTATTGCCAACTAAATTTATTTATCTATTTATTGCTGGTAATACATATGCTTTCAACAATTGTTGTTTTTATATAAGTTTTGTGTCTAGTAATACTTTTCTCTTTTCGAGTATCAAGATTCATTGGGATTTGTTTTTAAGGGCAGGGTCCCTTAAGTCCTACCGTGTTATTTAACCCATAATTGGAGAGACGGATTAATACCTTTCCCAAGAGTATACTATTTTGGTTTTCATTTCTTTTATTATTGACTGGTTTGGTAAAAACCATTTATTTTCCAGAATTTTCCACTGAGATAAATCTGTATAGTCAATTATTCTGGTCGGCTATTTAATTGCAGCCCAACATCATGGCCGAAGATCTAAATTATCAGGCCGATCTTTGACATAAAGATCTAATTTTTTAGTTTTTTTCTTTATTTTCTTTTTTTTTTTTTTTTTTTTTACGGTATTAAATTTCTATGAATATCAACATTTAATAATGGTTTTCTAGTCTGATCGCATGTTTGCATTTAACATATTTCGTTCATCTTCTGATATGTGACGATGCTGCAAACATGTTTGATATAACTACATACGTAGATATTTATTAATTAGTTCAATAATTTCTCCCCGAGACGCAAGGGTGAAAGAAAATAATACATTAGTGAGGACATTAAAAGAACGCTATTTAGAAAGGTGAATGGTGTTGCCTTTATATTTTTGGAGTATTTTAAGTGGTAGAAAGGCAAGAAAGGCAAGCGTGTATAGCAAGTAAGAGAAGAACTATTAAAATAGGACTTATAGTTACATCTAACGATTTCAATATTCAAACGATGAAAACTAGTTGCCAATATAATGGTACGCTTAAATTTACGTGATCGATGTCTCCAATAGGAAAGTTTATTTGAATAATTGCTTAAAATATGTTTATTTATCTGTAAATTCAGATAAAACTTAGCGGGGATATAGTCATTTTCAACATGTCATTTTAAGACATGCATTCTTTAAATCCTTATGAACAGAACGAGGAAAAATTCTCAGCCCAGAGGTTGGCTTTGGCAATGGAAGGAATTGGGAGATACTGGTTTTTAAAGGGTTAAGCTAAAGGAATTTTAGTAGTAGTTTTCTCTTTTGTAGTGTGAGGTATGTGGCTTGACTTTTGAGTTAGTAGTGGTAGGTAGTTGGGAAGTAACTGCTTAGCCAAATTTTTTAAAAAACTTTGTGACTAATTGGAAGAATAGGATAATTATTGTAATTTATAATTATTTCTATGACGACACATATTTGTAATCTCTCTTCATTTATTTAGGAGTATACTTTGGTATTGAAATTTCAAAATTTTATTTTTTTCTGTCACACATAGATTACGTCTATCTTTTAAGCTATTAGGTGTCATAGCCTTGCCTATGACCTTCCATTTTATCTGTGGATTTAAATTATTTTCCTTTCATCCCCAGTGCTTTCACAAATATATATATATATATATATATATATATATATATATATATAGTTAGCGGGAAGTCAAATCTAGGTGGTGATAAAGTGATTGAAGTCGAGATGACAGGACAGATATCATTACAGACCCTACTTTGTTTGTGTGTATATATAAAAAAATATAATTAAATAAAAATTAAAGCTTGAAGTGTAGAATAAGTCGACAGAGCCTTGAATATAATATATTGATTCAACGATATCAAAATCAGCCACTCAGAGCCTCGTTATGGTAATCATCAGGCGAAAAAAATGTCTGCTTAATGATAATCATCACATAAAACTCTGAGTAGCGGTCCTCGGCACTATTGAACTATTTTTTTTAATATTATATATGATTTCAGCCTTACTTTCTTTAGGCTGAAAGTTGTGTTCTATTTCAAATACTTAAAAATACGCTTTTTAAAATACAAAAATAGCATTTTTTTTATTTAACCATTAATATCCTCAGCCCCCAAAATTGAACGCTTTTGTCTCCTCTCTTTCTTTTTTTTTTCTTTTTGTCAAAAAAGGAGCCTAATTCACGAATTTGCGTTGTGATACAGTGAATATCGTCTCGGAACGAGAAATCGGAGAGCCGAGTTCGAATACCAGTTGAATTCCTTGCTTACGCGCAAATATCTTGGGTAAGGTATTAATCCATTTTTAACTTGCAGTTATGGGTTAAATAATAGGACAGATTGGGTTCTATATCCTTGTCTGTCAAATAATCTATCACAAAGTTATGGCAACCTCCTGCGGGATAGTCATGTGTCTTCCGAGACATGATCGCCCAAAGCGTGTATCACGTATGACACTTAACTGACTGACATAAAGCAGTGTAATTTTTCGGATATGCGTTGTGCTGCAGTGGATATTGACTCAGAACGAGAAATCGAATAGCCGAGTTCGAATTCCAGTTGGATTCTTTGCATTCACTTTCGCGCAAATGTTATTTTTGTATTTTAAAAAGCGCATTTAAAAGTATTTGAAATAGAACACGGTTTTCTGCTTTAAAAAAGAAACGCAGAAATCATGTATAATACAATAAAGTTTTAGTTTAGTAGTACCGGGGACCGCTACTCAAACCTTCCAGTTATGGGTTAAATAATAGGACAGATTGGGTTCTATAGCCTTGGCTGGCAACCAGTCTACCACAGAAAGTAATGGCAACCTACTGCGGGATAATCTTCTGCCTAGTCAGTCATATCTCTTTAGAGACATGATCGCTCAAGCGTGTATCACGCATGGCACTTAACTGATTGACTGAACATAAGTTAGACATGATTAAAGCTTGTACTGGGGATAAACTGGGGGATCGGTTTCCTATTGTAATGAAGTACTAAACTGATTTTTCACTAATTACTATTTAATAATATAATACATTTCTTCCCCCTCTAGCTATGAGTCCAATAACAGGACAGATTGGGTTCTATAGCCTTGGTTGGCAACCAGTCTACCACAGAAAGTAATGGCAACCTACTGCGGGATAATTTGCCCATTATTCAATCTTTTAACCTCAAGTACAATTCTTGCCTTCACATAAACTCATAAAACGCCATACAGTAACCATCTTGACTGGCTATTTTTATTGGATGAATATTAATATAAAAATATTGATTTAGGAAATTTTTGCTGGGTTTGTAAATTTGCACATGTTTCCTTATTAAAGAAGAAAACAGATTAATCATAGGATCAGTATTTCTTGAAAATCAAGCGAAAAAATTGACAATGAGATGCGAATATAAATGAATGTATCAGGGATTGTAGCGAGAAACAAAAGAAATTGGATAATGTCAATCTGTCCGGAAAATGGGGAACACATGAGGGTTGATGTGCCCGGCAGGCACGCAAAGAGCATTGTTTGGAAAATGCAAAGATGGAAGAGACAGAAACTAAAACCTAAACTAAGTCATCATATAGATCTGCAAGAAAATAGATTCCCTTGCATGAAGAATTTTGATATATTCTAGACTCAAGAACGCAAAAGGGTTGGTTGGTAGGAAGGTAGGTAGGTAGATAGACCTGTGTCCAAAGAATCAACTCCAGAAGAAGCACATTTTCTTACCTTAAAAAAAGTTCCTGAAATGGTTAAAGGGTCAAATTTTTCAGTCGGAGTAAGGTTTCTCTAATACAGTATTTACATTATTCGGACTATTGTCCCCATCTTCGTTGCCATAATGTCCTCATTTTAATGACATTTGTACGACGTTTCGGCCGTTGTACGCTTCGGCCTTCTTCAGGTGTTAGGAATTTCGAACCGAACGTTTTATTACAATCACTGGGGTATATGATCTTCATCACTGGGGTATATGATCTTCATCACTGGGGTATATGATCTTCATCACTGGGGTATATGATCTTCATCACTGGGGTATATGATCTTCATCACTGGGGTATATGATCTTCATCACTGGGGTATATGATCTTCATCACTGGGGTATATGATCTTCATCACTGGGGTATATGATCTTCATCACTGGGGTATATGATCTTCATCACTGGGGTATATGATCTTCATCACTGGGGTATATGATCTTCATCACTGGGGTATATGATCTTCATCACTGGGGTATATGATCTTCATCACTTGCGTAGTAGTACCTCTTCTGGTAGTCATGAGTTATCTCCCGCTAACCCTGTAGCCTGCTACTGAACTCACAACTCTTTGGATCAAGTCATTGGAACTAACTAACGTCTATATCCACTGGGCCATGTGTCCTTGTTGTGAGTTCAATACAAGGCTACAGCAGTGATGAACAAGAAACTTAGAGGCTTAGAGGGAGATAACTCATGACTACCAAAAGAGGCACTACTACACAAGGACTGGAGATCATATACCCCAATAATTGTAATAAATGGTTCGGTTTGAAATTCCTAGCACTTGAAGAAGGCCGGAGCTTAAAACGGCCAAAACGTCGTACGAATGGCAACAAACATTCGAACAATAGTCTGAATACTGTAAATACTACCCCAGAAATATAGACAAATACTAATGTTTCCCTATCAGTTGACAAATATTTCTTTTTATAAAAATGAAGCTGAGAATTTGTCTGTATACCGTCAGGACATTGGTGATTATGACTCTTCACACCTTCCTGTCTTTTCTTTGTCTCAACAATACTACATTTATCTTTTTTCTTGTCTTTCTGTAATCTTTCTCGCTCATTCTTCATGTGATGTTGACTCTCCACATCTTGACTCTCCACATCTTGACTCTCCACATCTTGACTCTCCACATCTTGACTCTCCACATCTTGACTCTCCACATCTTGACTCTCCACATCTTGACTCTCCACATCTTGACTCTCCACATCTTGACTCTCCACATCTTGACTCTCCACATCTTGACTCTCCACATCTTGACTCTCCACATCTTGACTCTCCACATCTTGACTCTCCACATCTTGACTCTCCACATCTTGACTCTCCACATCTTGACTCTCCACATCTTGACTCTCCACATCTTGACTCTCCACATCTTGACTCTCCACATCTTGACTCTCCACATCTTGACTCTCCACATCTTGACTCTCCACATCTTGACTCTCCACATCTTGACTCTCCACATCTTGACTCTCCACATCTTGACTCTCCACATCTTGACTCTCCACATCTTGACTCTCCACATCTTGACTCTCCACATCTTGACTCTCCACATCTTGACTCTCCACATCTTGACTCTCCACATCTTGACTCTCCACATCTTGACTCTCCACATCTTGACTCTCCACATCTTGACTCTCCACATCTTGACTCTCCACATCTTGACTCTCCACATCTTGACTCTCCACATCTTGACTCTCCACATCTTGACTCTCCACATCTTGACTCTTTCTGTCATCAGTGATACATCTTTATAATTTTTATCCGTATGCTGTTTCTCTGTTCAGTTACTCGAAATTTGTGGATTAGTTTCATGACTCTCTAAAAGAATCAAATTGGTAGTACTGTCATTTTTATTTAAGAAACAAGCATTCATGGCTCTCCATTGTATCCTGTCTTTTAATGAGTATTACTAAAGATTTTGTTCATACTCCGTAGATATGTATAAATAGAGAACCGTAAACGTATATATTTTTTTTATATATATATTTTAGGCATTGAACACCAAAGAGTAGTTAATAGGATATAATGTTAATGCAGCAATTTTTAAAGAAGAATAAAGATAATCAGACAAAAGAGATCCCCAGGAAAATGCTGATTAGGTTATTTGAATGCATTGAAAAGCGTAAATGATGTCTCTGGGGTTTCTATAAACTTAAGAATGGCCAACGATCAATCGACGCTTTCATTTTCTAGTTTTCCATGCAAATACGAATCAACACAAGAAAAGAAAATATAAAATCTATTGCTATAGGTTAGATTTTCTGATGTTCGTCGCCATTTTAGTTTGCTTCATTTTCAAACCGAGGCTCGTTGATTTTTCTTTTATATTGTTTGCCTTTTTTGTTTTCTTAGAGTTATGTATTAGTTTTATTATATTGATTTCCTTGATAGTTTGAGGTAAGTATTTTCATGCGGCTTATTGTTATATATAATGAGTCTCGCATATGAAAAAAAAAAACCACTGGGCTTTATGCAATGATAAAATAGAATGTTCATCTTATTAACCAAGTTTTATTCTATTAAGTTTTGAACAGTTGGGTACCAGGGATTGAGTCAGAAGTTAGACAATTTAAAATTACATGAACCGAGATTATGTATAGCCACAAATATTTAAATTTATAAAAAAGATAAGCTGATTATCTATGTTACCCTATTTCTGTATATCACTTTGCATATCTATCTTGTGATTTGCATGTGTTCGTGTTATTTAATCCAGACATAAATGAGAACTTATGCACATATCTGACGGAGGTGAAATAAAACAACTGAAACAATACATTCCCTTCCCCATTTAGACACCTCGACTTGGGGTAATGGCTAACAAGCTTGTCTCGCTATAATCTATTACAACTAAGTTCGAGCCCCACTGATTGGTCCATACTTTCGGCCTTGTGCCACATCTAAGCTAAGCTTAAAAAGTCACTTTTAATTAAGAATTGACAACCACCTTTTTTTTAATTCTAAGAATTAGATAAGTTTAATATTTTATGGAACATTACAGAAATTTACACTATTTTCTACTATTGGTTTCATCTTTGCTGCAATCTTTACATTTTCGAAAATGATTACCAATGTCCTGAAAGTATATAACATACAATAATGTACTTGTTAAGTTTGTGTTAATTTTTCCTCCATTCGTTTACTCAAAGATAAGTAATAAAAGAAATATTACTGAGCTACTAATGACAGGAAGTTGTGGAGAGTTATAATTAGCTAAAACCGGAAAACGTATTTGTTCACCGCTGCTGAAATAATTTAGTTCGGTTAAAGTGAGATAGATCATTCATGCCTACCAGAAGTGGCATTGCACATGGAATGAGAATGACATTCCCCAGTGATTGTAATAAAAGGTTCGGTTCAAAATTTGGAGCACCTGAAGAAGGCCGGATCGTACAACGGCCGAAATATTGTAAACATAGCAGCAAAGATGAGGACAACAGTCCGAATAATGTAAATAGTGCAAATACTACCTCGTCTCATAAGGATGAAATATTTTCAAAAAATAAATTTTGTAAAAAATATATAGAAATATTTTTAGTTCTGCCACTGTACACAGGATGTGAGTTGTGGCGCAGTGGATATCGGCTCGAAACGAGAAATCGGGGAGCCGAGTTCAAACTCCAGTTGAATTCATTGCATTCACTTACGCGCAAAATACCCTTGGGAAAGTTATGTCTCTACCTTCCAATAACGGATTAAATAATAGGACAGATTGGGTTCTATAGCCTTGGCTGGCAACCAGTCTACCACAGAAAGTAATGGCAACCTACTGCGGGATAATCTTCTGCCTAGTCAGTCATATCTCTTTAGAGACATGATCGCTCAAGCGTGTATCACGCATGGCACTTAACTGACAGATTGTACACACAAAAACAATTTTAAGTTAAAATGGATCTGTCGTAAAGGCAATTTTTTAAACTTTTCTATCTTGCAAAATCCACTGGGTAACAGGAAAAGGAAATAAGCCGAAATAGGCGGTGATTTTAATGCTTTTTTTTATTATTTAAAATTAATATAGTTTACATTGCGACACGGAAATTTCGATGTTTCGAGATTTTAACCTCATCATCAGGCAATGTTAACTCATTGTTGTAAAAATGATTTTCATTTGAATATAAGAAACAATACGTTTGTTATTTATGGATGTGGGAAGACAGAAAAATTGATGTGTGTTCAGTTTAACTAATCAGAATAGAAATCCACTTTAAATTTGAAAAAAGATTATTTTTCGGGAATAGATGATTTCTTCTTGCAAACTTAACGGCAAAAATTTCTGTCTGAAACATAAAATGTTTTTTTTTTGTTTTTGTCTTTTTTAGAGATTAAGATACAGCGTAAACTAAAGTGAAAATATTTGTAACAATACTGGATACATTAACAGAAATGGAGTCTAGATAGAGGCTTTGATCGACTGACACTTTTGCTGTTAAAATTGAAAGAAATCATGTATTACCCAAAAATATAGAAGTTCTTTTTTCAAATTTAAAGTGAACCTCTAATATATATATATATATATATATATATATATATATATATATATTAAACTTATTTATTAATGCAACTTTGTCTGTGTGTGTGTGTGTCTGTTACCTATAGACTCCGAAACGGCTGAACTGATTTTCTTGAAAATTTACTCAGTTTTACTATAAGCGTCTGCAAATGTTCTTAGCTAGGTTTTGTGTCGAGGTACCCCCGATAAATATCGATAATCGAAAAAACCGGGTTATGGAAGGTATGGTCCGATTTTAATAAAATTTGATACGCTCATAGACAAAAACATAAACGATATTCAGAAGTTTCAAGGTTGCAGTTCTTACAATAGTGCAGAAAATCAAAAATATCCCTATTATCGAAAATCGATACCCCCCGATATTCTATCGAATCTGATCAAGAACCGATATTCAGCCATCAATATGACTCATTTTACTCCTGATGGGTGCGATAAGTTTTCATGGACTTACTTATGTTAGTTTATCCTTGGGTGACTTATTTGACTCCGCTATTGAAAATTGATACCCTGATATCCTATTGGGTCTGATCAAAATCAGTTTTTCAGCACTTTTATTTTAGTTTTTGCCCCGGGTTTGGCTCTATGTAGGTATAATTGTAGTTCTTAGTCTCAGCCATGATATCATTTACTCAGAGGACTTATTTAGCCTTCAAAATTCAGTTTACGACGAAAAAACTTATTTGATATCGATACCAGGAAATCAAAATTTGACTTACATCCATTCATTTTTCTTTCAGTCTATTGTTTCGCTTTAACTGGAAACAACTATTGCTTTTTAATCTTTCGTCCAAAGAGTCTGAGCTCCAGGCCCATGGATTAGTTTTAAAGCTTTCATTACACCCGAGCAACGCCGGGCTATACTGCTAGTCTCTAATAAATAAATAACTAAATAAATAAATATGTATATATTAGTTCCATTCGGTATAAGGACAGAAGACCACTAGAATTAGAAGAGTAAGAAGCACGATTTATGTGGGGAAGATGATGATTAAACCTAGACTTGATCATGTTTAGATTGTGATGATCAGGGAAAACGTCTTCTTGGGAATCAGTTCCACAGAACAGTGGAAGAAGTAGATTGTGTAGAACTTACTTTCCACTAATGGAGTACGGTGTGGTGGTTCTTTATAATGGGCATAGCGTGGCGGGTCCTAACCATAGTTAAAACTGGTGAAACTAAGGAATGTAGTTCGTTTGAGCACTTTCTATGGAAGAGGTAATAGAGCAGTTAGATGCTTGTTGCAACACGTTTGTGAGAGAGGGGCTACAGGGTGGAAAATAATATGTAACCCACAAGGACGCGGAAACGCTTTTACTCTCTTTCGAGACCGGAAAATGAGAACGAACGACGGGGGTCAAATATGGACGATGGGGCGTTTACAGACCCGCGTGATTTCATGGATCCACTCGCTCGTTTAGTGTGAATACGACCTTTATACACTACTCTGAATGGCGTCGAACTTTTGACTGCGTAATCACACGGGAGAGTGCGCGTTCACGCATGCGCAGTTAGTTAACAACTGAGTGATATTCAAATTTATATGAAGACAGATTAGTCATCGATATTCTGCATAAATTGTCTAAAAAAATATTTAAATCTATAATACAAAAACGGAATGTTTCTCTGTCCGTCGCACGCTGCCTGCATGTCATTTTGGGTGCGCTTATGCTTGTGGTGTGCATCAGTGGCTTTTGATTGAGTAACCACACAAGAGATTATGCGTTCAGACATGCGTAGTAAGTCAGTCGCTGAACGATTGCCGATTTATATGAGGGACGCACAGCCGGTTTTTGATATTTTAAGAAATGGTTGGTTGCGTCTCTGAACAGATTTCATATTACAATGGCGTTTATGAAATCAAGTTAACATTTTCATGTATGAAATTCTCGTTTTTTGTTATATAAGAAAAACCTTTGAGAGAAATCAATACTTTTTCACAGCCCTTGACAACAGCCTGGAGCTTGTCAAGTGTAAAAAAATAAGTTCATTCTGAATTCCTTTGAGCGAAGTCTGCTCGAGTTGTTTGATTAACACGAGCAAGATTTGGGGGATTTTTTTTTTTTAGTTTCCAAAAAGAAAGGCAATACATTCATATTTGCATTACTCTACAGGAGCTACTCAGATCGTAATGAAAACTGAAAAGAAAAGAATCAAGTTTAAGATAAAATTTATAGTCATTAGCAAAAGTAAATGTGCAAGATATAATTTGAAAATATGAGACCACAAAATCGAGTAAATACTGAAACTATATTATATTACATTAAATATTGGAATTCTGACAACAGGGGACAAGTAAAATGTGAAATAGCAAAAGGTGCCCCCCAAAAGCTAAACAATGTATTACGAAATGGAAGAATTAAGACAGAAAAAAAACTTAACTGATATGTTAAGTCAATCATGAAGTGAATACGGGTCTTTATCTAATCTAAATCTAAACTTATTTATAAATGGAACTTTTTGTGTGTGTGTGTGTGTGTGTGTGTTACCTATACACTCCGAAACGGCTGAACCGATTTTCTTGAAAGCTTACACATGTTTTACTATAAGCGTCTGCGAGTGTTCTTAGCTAGGTTTTGTGTCGAGGTAACCCAGATAAATATCGATAATCGAAAAAATCGGGTTATAGAAGGAGTGGTCCGATTTTAATCAAATTTGATACACTCATAGACAAAGACATAAGAAACGATATTCAGAAGTTTCAAGGTTGCAGTTCTTACAATAGTGCAGAAAATCGATAATAAATATATAAAAGGCAAGATGTTTGTGTGTGTCTGTCTATCTGCCTGTATGTCTGTATTTTTTTTCAGCACTTTTATTTTAGTTTTTGCATCAGGTTTGGCTGTAAGTAGGTATAATTGTAGTTCTTAGTTTCAGCCATGATACCATAAAATTCAGTTTACGACGAAAAAAACATATTTGATATCGATACCAGGAAATCAAAATTTGATTTACAGCCATTCATTTTTCTTTCAGTCTACGGTTTTGCTTTAAATGGAAACAAATATTGCTTTTTAGTCTTTC
Source organism: Ascarosepion bandense (assembly GCA_037127315.1). Classification (NCBI taxonomy): domain Eukaryota; kingdom Metazoa; phylum Mollusca; class Cephalopoda; order Sepiida; family Sepiidae; genus Ascarosepion; species Ascarosepion bandense. Next base: position 4,557,365 of record JBBBDQ010000387.1, on the reverse strand, counting down.
GTGCCAACGTCCAAGGAGTCTGAGCTCCATGACTATGGATTAGTTTTAAAGCCTTCTTTACACCCGAGCAACACCGTGCTATACTGCTAGTATATATATATATATATATATATATATATATAGTCATCCGCAGACAGATATGTTTCGCTGTATCACAGCTCATCAGTACGGTTAGACTCCGATTGCTACACAACCCGACCGATTTGGCGTCAGTCGGCAACTCTACCCCTGGGCCACGGGGCGCTCGGTGGAAGAAGGCAATCTTTTTAGCGCATATCATATTACGCGCCCAATAGCTAGAGTGCTCAGATTCATTTTTGCTGAATGAGCGATGATTTTTAATTATTAGTTTTGATTATGCACACTTCGCCGCTCTTGTGTTCTTGGCATGGCTCTTCATATCCAAGAACACAAGAGCGGCGAAATGTGCATAATCAAAACTAATAATTAAAAAACGGTTATGTAAAATAATACTCTGTTTAATAAATGAATTTAACATTGAGTTCTCTTGAGTTCATCTCCTTTGGAATTTACCCGGATTACATACCAAGTGTACTACACTATATATATATATATATATATATACACAAAAATCTAAAGCGAGCCAAAACCTACCGCGGTTTCACACTACGGATCGTCAGGGCAAAGGCCCTTAATTTTGGCTCGCTTTAGATTTTTGTGTGTCTTTGCTCTACTTTTGTATATCTTTTTTTGTACTTTGTATCGAGCACTTTTTCTTGTGGTTGGTTCCGTTTGGGGTTTTTTTTTCTTTGCTGCGGAGTATTGAATGTTTTGTTCTTGTTCCGCGGATTTCTTTTTTTCTCCCCATTTATCCGACGCCTCAGTGCACCGGATTTTAACGGAATTAGGTTCTGTTTGTTAGTGGTTTTTTTCAAGGTTTATTTTAGTATAAATTTACGGCCAACATACAGAGTCTATTTAGTTATTATTTTGATTTTTATATATATATATATAGATGACATTAGTCTAAAGAAATTTAGTTCTATAGAAAGATTATTTTTAATCTCACCCCATGCAAGTTAGTCAAGACACTAAGACACAAGCAGTTAATGAATATGAAAAGAATAAAACAAAAAATATAAAAAAAAATATTGAAGAATCTCAGACAGTAGAAAAGTAATCAAGACAATTGATAACGGTTGATATTAAATTTAAATTTTGAAGATCAAATTTTGCTGGAAAGTATGGAGCCGGAAAAGATTTTCGCAAGTGAAGTGTGATGAAGAAAAGCCTAAAACTCAGTTCCATCCAGCCAGTTCAGCTGTGATTTGATGAATCCTAACTGCCAATCTAGTATATTAAATTCATAAAATCTAGGTCTCATAATGAAGAACTTATCCCAACAGTAAACCTGAAAATATTTATAAGAAAGATGTTGTGGTCTGGACAACTCGGTTACCAATTGTTGTAGACTGACCGTGGGGGTTACCAATTGTTGTGGTTCAAACGTCGTGGTAGAAATCTTAAAGGTGGAAAGTAGGTTGGTTGTCCGAACCACTACATTCATAAACAAAATAACTCAAGACACAATGTAACGATAATAACAACATTGTATTAAGCAAGGTTAAAGGATTGATTAATTTGTGCGTGCAAGGTATAGTAAAGAAAGTTCTCTCTTAGATATTGAAGAAAATGTATTAATGTTCATGCTGGAAAAGCTGCTGACAAAGGAAATAATGTTTGTACTGGTCAGTAATTGAATAATATTTTACAAGTAGTGAAGTATGCTTGTGAGAGAGAGAGAAATATTTTTGGTGTAACTAATTGCTGAATGCAATTAGCGCAGTATGTAAGTTGGAAAGGAACTAACGGCATTCGAACTGTTAGCACCAAAATGCATGATCCGACTGGTCTAAGCACGTGTGAACATCAGCTTATATATTTCTTAATAAAGTGCGGGAAAAAGAGACTTCACATGCGGCACCAATGTAAGAGGATGAGGGTATATGTGGATGAACGTATGTGCATGGTGATATGTAAGTATGTACGTACGTGCATGTAGAAGTGATTCTATAAAGACACAGAAGATACGCTATGGCGGTGGGAATGTGATTAAAGCCGTGACGCCAGGTCAGAACCAATATTATTGCTGACTGTTTTTTTTTAATTATCAAGAAACTGTAAATATACAGCAAAGGCACCGCACTATGTGCCAGCGAATGAACGAATGTCAGACATATTCATATGTAAGATAGTTTCAGAGGAGAAAAATTGTCTAGCACGGCACAGTGAACTAACTTTCCTTATCAGCTTAAATATCAATGGATTCAATATAATCTTTCCCCATCATGTAATGTAAGCCTGAGAATGCACAACCCGTCACTCACGTAGCGTTTAGTATGATACGTGCAAATTAGACAGGAGAGGGTCTTTCAGGTGATTGATGGAGAGAAGCTAACAAAACATTCCCCGCCTGTTTACAACAGACTCTAGTTTATTTTTGAGATCAGCAGCCAATTTGATCTCATGCTAAGAATTCCATGGATTGAACAGGTGAGCAATAAAAAAAAGTTTTATAGGAAATTGTAACAAAATGTACATTTAATATTTGTCTGTATTTCTGAGATGAGGGAGTATTTACCGTATTTACATTATTCGAACTATTATCCTCATCTTTGTTGTCATTTGTACGACGTTTAATAATAGATCATTCTATTTGTTTATATTTCTAAGATGAGGTAGTATTTACAATATTTACATTATTCGGGCTATTATCCGCATCTTTGTTGCCATTTGTGCGACGTTTAATAACAGATCATTCTATTTGTCTATATTTCTAAGATGAGGTAGTATTTACAATATTTACATTATTCGGGCTATTATCCGCATCTTTGTTGCCATTTGTACGACGTTTAATAATAGATCATTCTATTTGTCTATATTTCTAAGATGAGGTAGTATGTACATTATTCGGACTATTGTCCTCATCTTTGTTGCCATTTGTACGACGTTTAATAATAGATCATTCTATTTGTCTATATTTCTGAGATGAGGTAGTATTTACATTATTCGGACTATTGTCCTCATCTTTGTTCCCTTTTGTACGACGTTTAATAATAGATCATTCTATTTGTCTATATTTCTGAGATGAGGTAGTATTTACCGTATGTACATTATTCGGACTATTGTCCTCATCTTTGTTGCCATTTGTACGACGTTTAATAATAGACCATTCTATTTGTCTATATTTCTGAGATGAGGTAGTATTTACATTATTCGGACTATTGTCCTCATCTTTGTTCCCTTTTGTACGACGTTTAATTATAGATCATTCTATTTGTCTATATTTCTGAGATGAGGTAGTATTTACATTATTCGGACTATTGTCCTCATCTTTGTTCCCTTTTGTACGACGTTTAATTATAGATCATTCTATTTGTTTATATTTCTGAGATGAGGTAGTATTTACAATATTTACATTATTCGGGCTATTATCCGCATCTTTGTTGCCATTTGTACGACGTTTAATAATAGATCATTCTATTTGTCTATATTTCTAAGATGAGGTAGTATTTACCGTATTTACGTTATTCGGACTATTCATTGTCCTCATCGTTGTTGCCATTTGTACGACGTTTCGGCCGTTGTACGCACCGGCCTTCTTCAGGTGTAGGAATTTCAAACCGAACTCTTTATTACAATCACAAGAAATGAGAACGATACATTCCAGTGATTGTAATAAAGGATTCGGTTAGAAATTTATAGCACCTGAAGAGGGCCGGAGCGTGCAACGGCCGAAACGTCGTACCAACTGGCAACAAAGATGGGAACAATAGTCAGAATAATATAAATACTGTAAATGTGCATTTATATTAAGAATGCTAGTTAACATTTAAAGGAAATATTATGAGTGGTGTGCTTGTAGAGTTAGACACCCACAAGACTGATTGAAGGCAAGAATGATAGCGGTTACATAGTCGTTTTTAAGTTTCGTTTGGTAATTTAAACTATGGGAAAATACTCGGCTACCAACGAAAATTTGAAAGGAATTTTCCTTTGAAAAAAGTGATTTTTATTATTACAGAAATTACAAAACGTAAGGAATTAGAAATGAGTTGCTGTGTTTGGCTTAATTAATTGTCCGTCTCGTGGAGCTTTGAATGTATAAAAAGCCCAGTTTTTCTTCTCGCTGGAAACTTTTTCTAATCTTATCTAAACTTATTTATAAATGGAACTTCGTCTCTGTGTGTGTGTGTCCGTTACCTATAGACTCTGAACCGGCTGAACCGATTTTCTTGAAAATTTACACAGTTGTACTACAAACGTCTGCGAGTGTTCTTAGCCAGGTTTTGTGTCCAGTTATAGGAGTGGTCCGATTTTAATCAAATTTGATAAACTCATAAACTGAATTTTGAAGGCTAAATAAGTCCTCTGAGTAAATGGTATCATAGCTGAGACTAAGAACTACAATTATACCTATTTAGAGCCAAACCAGAAGCAAAAACTAAAATAAAAGGGCCTGAGAAAATACAGGCAGACAAACACACACAAACATTTTGCCTTTCTAATATATATATATATATGTATATAATCGATTTTCTGCACTATTGTAAGAACTGCAACCTTGAATCTTCTGAATATCGTTTCTTATGTCTTTGAGTGTATCAAATTTGATTAAAATTGGACGACTCCTTCTATAACCCGATATTTTCGATTTACGATATTTATCGGTGGGGGTACCTCGACACAAAACCTAGCTAAGAACCCTCGCAGGCGCTTATAATACAATTGTGTAAATTTTCAAGAAAATCGGTTCAGCCGTTTCGGAGTCTTTTGGTAACGGATACACACACACACACACTTCCATTTATAAATAAGTTTAGATTAGATTGAGATCAGGACATTGTGCTGACCAACCTTCCAGAATCTGAACATCTTCATCTGCTAGAAAACTCTTATTGCACGTGATAAATGACAAGAAGCATCATTATACTGAAAAATTTCTCCATCTTTCTAACTTAACAAATGATCCAACCATAGTGAACTAATACAATTTTCATTGTTTAGATTTGCATCAACTTTTGATTTTAACATATTTGTGCTTAAGTGTTTTGAAGAACACTACAACCTTAAAATCTCTGAATGGAGAATAATGGCCCCAACAACCTTAAGACCTTCATGTCAAGAATGATGGCCCTGACAGTCTTAAACAATTTAAGTTGTGGACAGAAGAAAATTTCTGCCTTGTATTTAAGGCTCAATGATGCATGATAGACCGTCTTATGCATAGTGATATTTCAAAAAGACGATGCAAAAATACTCGGCTACTAATGAAAATTTAAAAAGGATTTTTCTTTGGTAAAGGTGATTTTTTTTTTTTTTTTGTTATTATTATTACAGAAATTAGAAAACGTCAAAGTATGGAGATAGTGATGAGTGTCTTTGCGTTTGTCTTGATTAACTGCCTCAGTCCCGTGTGGAATTAAATGGATAAAAAGCCCAGATTTTCTTATGAGAAGCTTTCTCCTGTTCGTCTTGGCAATAATAAAAAATCTCAGAGAGATTGTTTGGTTTTCATTGGAGCACTCGTTTTTTGTTTTTTTTTTCAGTTTCCACCACAATGTCTGTCAGTTAAGCGCCATACGTGATACAAGCTTGGGCGATCATGTCTCGAAAAAGACATGATTGACTGGGCAGAAGATTATCTTGCAGTAAGTTGCCATTACTTTCTGCTGTAGAATGGTTGCCATCCAAGGCTATAGAACCCAATCTGTTAGGCTATTTAACCCATAACTGGAGGGAAATGACGGATTGATAACCTTTCCCAAGGGTATTTGCACGTAAGTGAATGCAAGGAATTTCACCACAAAGGATCAATTATATTGAGATTAGTAAATTGTGCTGACTAACCTTCCAAAACCTGAAATCTTCAATGCTGGGCAATACCATCAAAGATGAAGGAAAAACTTGAAGCAACTGAAATGTGTTTCTACAGAAGGATGCTGCAGATATCATGGATCGATCATGTGAGCAATGATGAGGTTTTGGAAATGATGGAAATAAAAAGGAAATTAATACTGAGCATCAGGAAGAGATAGCTGAAGTTCCTGTGACAATGAGAAAGGAGGGCTTGGAGAATCTGATACTAACAGGCCAGATAGAGGGAAAAAGACAGAGGAAAGCAACGGATGACATATTTGAAGGATTTAATCAGGTGGGTGGCGGAACGAGGATTACATGGTGTAACAGGAGAAGGCGTGCCAGGGAAAGGGAAATTTGGAAGGCTATGATCGCCTACGTCCTGAAGGGACAGGACACATAGAAGAAGATATATGACAAGGAATATCATCATACTGAAATATTTCTCGATCTTCGTAACTTTACAGAAAGTTAGACCACAGTAAACTAAAATAGTTTTCGATGTTTAAATTTGCATCAACTTTTTTCAATCATCAATCTTGATCCAAACTCACACCATTACGTGATTACTATCAAATTTTGGCATTTTTTGTGTATCGTTCAATGCTTGTTCTTCCCATTGATCTTTTAATTGCATTTCCTTGTATTATGATGTAGCTATATTTTTTAATTCATCACTAAAATTCAATTTTGTCACCATCTTGCACATATACAAATCAACCATCCCACCCTGCATATAATGCTGTTGTCATACATCCGACCGTGCATATAATGCTGTTGTCATACATCCGACCGTGCATATGATGCTGTTGTCATACATCCGACCGTGCATATGATGTTGTTGTCATGCATCCGACCGTGCATATGATGCTGTTGTCATGCATCCGACCGTGCATATGATGCTGTTGTCATGCATCCGACCGTGCATATGATGCTGTTGTCATGCATCCGACCGTGCATATGATGCTGTTGTCATGCATCCGACCGTGCATATGATGCTGTTGTCATGCATCCGACCGTGCATATGATGCTGTTGTCATGCATCCGACCGTGCATATGATGCTGTTGTCATGCATCCGACCCTGCATATGATGCTGTTGTCATACATCCGACCCTGCATATAATGCTGTTGTCAGATCGAGTCGGATGCCCCTGATGTTCATCTCAGGGTTCTCGACAGGCTGCAAAGGAGAATCTGTAACGTGATTGATCCCGACCTAACAGTTTGACTCCAGCCACTTTCTCACCGGCAGGATGTGGCTTCCCTCTGTCTCTTCTACAAATATTTTCATGGCTTCTGCTCCAACGAGCTTAAGTCACTAGTGTCCCCTCCGCAATAATTTACTCGAGCAACCAGACTGGCAACAAAGTCACATTCTTTTACCGTTAAATCTACCAAATGCAACCGACACTTCTATTCCATCAGCTTTTTCTCGCACTTCTCACCTGTGGAACTCCACTTCTGAACATTTGCTTTCCTGACTATTACAACCTCCGGGAATTTAAATGCAATGTTAATTTCCATCTCTTATCCACTTAACTCTAGTCCTTCCCACATCATCCAGTGTATCTTGTTCTTTTCCTTTCTCACTCTACCTTCGCAACTGTCATCACACTTGTATTCTCATCCTTTTTTTGCCCGGTCTCGGACACTCGGACAGCAAGTTCTCTGATTGGGAGGTTGTGAGGAGCATGGAATCAACTCTGAATTGCTGTTGTTCCCAGGTCCACCCTGACCCGAAGTGGTAGCAAGGCCTCTGATTGGGCAGTTGTGAGGAGCATAGAACCACCTCTTAACTGCTGTTGTTCCCAGGTCCATCCTGACCTGGGGTGGTAATGTGTTAGGGTCCCAACTATGGGCAAATAGTTAACCCCCAAACTTGGGTCAAAACACAACAAAAGTATACTTATATAGAATTATAGAAATATGTACATAAAAATAAACTTTTATTTAAAATATTTATTTTTTAATGAAAAATGTTGCCAGCTATAGATTTTATTTTAATGAAAAATGTTGCCAGCTATAGATTTTTTTTTAATGAAAAATGTTGCCAGCTATAGATTTTTTTTTGAATGAAAAATGTTGCCAGCTATAGATTTTTTTTTTAATGAAAAATGTTGCCAGCTATAGATTTTTTTTTGAATGAAAAATGTTGCCAGCTTTTTTTTTATAGATTTTTTTTTGAATGAAAAATGTTGCCAGCTATAGATTTTTTTTTGAATGAAAAATGTTGCCAGCTATAGATTTTTTTTTAATGAAAAATGTTGCCAGCTATACATTTTTTTTTGAATGAAAAATGTTGCCAGCTATACATTTTTTTTTGAATGAAAAATGTTGCCAGCTATACATTTTTTTTTGAATGAAAAATGTTGCCAGCTATACATTTTTTTTTTAATGAAAAATGTTGCCAGCTATACATTTTTTTTTGAATGAAAAATGTTGCCAGCTATACATTTTTTTTTGAATGAAAAATGTTGCCAGCTATACATTTTTTTTTGAATGAAAAATGTTGCCAGCTATACATTTTTTTTGAATGAAAAATGTTGCCAGCTATACATTTTTTTTGAATGAAAAATGTTGCCAGCTATACATTTTTTTTTGAATGAAAAATGTTGCCAGCTATACATTTTTTTTTGAATGAAAAATGTTGCCAGCTATACATTTTTTTTTGAATGAAAAATGTTGCCAGCTATACATTTTTTTTTTAATGAAAAATGTTGCCAGCTATACATTTTTTGAATGAAAAATGTTGCCAGCTATACATTTTTTGAATGAAAAATGTTGCCAGCTATACATTTTTTGAATGAAAAATGTTGCCAGCTATACATTTTTTGAATGAAAAATGTTGCCAGCTATACATTTTTTTAATGAAAAATGTTGCCAGCTATACATTTTTTTTTAATGAAAAACTAGAAGACATCTTCAGTTTTCTAAAATAAAAATAAAAAACAATTTTCATCAAAATCTGATTAAATCAAACTTCTTAGCATAACCGAACATTTAAAAAAAAAATCCCACTTTGTTGGCATTAAATAACTTCCCTTGCTATTTCAAATGAATGTATTATTTATACTTACATCAATAAATACAGACGGCTTAGCACTAATGTACACCAAATACTTGTGAACTATATTATACAATAATGTGTGTGTATATAAGGTATCTTGAATTTATATACTACATTGGCAACTAGGTCTCATTTCATAGCTAAAATTGCTAGATGTAACCCTTAATTGTATGCTAACAGTTTCTTCTCTCACACTTCTAACTTGTAGATATCTCTTTCAGCTTCTTTCTGTCCAATCAACTTGGATATTAAAAAATTTAAATACAATATTAACCATAACTTTCGACCTCTTTAAAGCCTGTTCTATTGTTATCCTCCTTCTTTATTATTTGTATCAAATTTCTTCACTCGTAGCAACTCCTCCTTGCGTCTTTGTCTTAGGATAAATGATTATTACCAACTTCCTAGAACGATTTATTTTGTTAGGTTTTCTTGGAATATTTTTGTTTAATTTTTCTTGCATTTATTTTGTTGTTGTTTCGAAAAGAAATATTTTATGGTTTGTTATATATAATATATATATATATATATATATCGTACATAGCGCTGTTATATATACAATCTCAGAGGTAGAATCGCCGCCTGACGCCAATTCGGTCGGGTTTCAATCCTAAGTAAAAAGCAATGGGATGTCTAACCGTACTGATGAGCTGTGATACAACGAAACAGATCTGTCTGCTGATGGCTCTCTCTATATATATTTACATAACGCTATTAGATTTATTAAGTATAATTTAATAAATATACATATCATCCCTCATTGGTAGCTCAACGTTAGACAGTATGTTTGATGCCCAACGGAATCTTCAGGTGCTGGCTAGACCTTAATATGCACAATTATTAATATATATAATATTTGCTCGAAATCTTTGGTACCAAATACAAGTATTGTCTGCTATAGTCATACGTGTGGGAATTTTTTAATTTAGAAAATAAGAGTGTCGGCTTATATAACCTTATTGGCGGGAATTTGCTTATTTCTAGAACAAAACAGATCCGCGGAGAAAATTAGTTGACAAGTAATATGCATGCCGTACCAAATAATATTGTCGGGGAAGTATGAAAAAAATAATTTTATCGTGGTGGCGGTTACATTTGGTATGCAAGTATATTCAACGAGATTATAGCGAAAGATTTTTACAATCACCTGACGTCGACTTTACAGTATTTCAAACAGAACTACTCCGAAATGACTGGCAGTAAAATCGTGTCTTAATCGTAAGGCTATTCCATACATCTGATCGATAGTGTTTTTTTTTTCTCTACTTAGGTCTTTAGATGCGAAGTTGTATTCGGATGTAACTGACAGGTTCCTTACATTGCTGAAACCCATTGGGATAGGTCGATTCCTGAGGAGAATGATGCATTTTCATTTTATCAATAAGATCTCTCATGTTGCCTCCCCAGGTCTCAGGGGCATACACTCTTCTTCAATGTATTTTTGAATAAATCCTCGGTGTCCATCTCCAGGATGCATAATAAGAGGTTGTATTGTCTTCATTGTTTTCCATCAGTTGGTGATATTCAAGAAGGGCAATAACTAAAAAACTGGTTTTGGCGACTAATTTTTAGAATTTTTAAAGGGGGATTTCTGCGGGGATAATTTAGACATTTATGTAGGGTAAGATCCAACCTTCTTGTCCTCATAGCATATTTTTAAATTCAACCAGTACAAGGCTCAAGAGCCACTCATGGTAGATTGTTACTGAATGAAGTATGTGGTATTGACGTAAATATGAGATATATAAGAAGCACGTTGTGGTGCAGTGGATATCGGCTCGGAACTATAAACCGTAGACCCGAGTTCGAATTCCAGTTGAAATTGCTGCATTCACATTCGCACAAATACCATTGGGAAACGTATTAATCCTCTTTGCCCCCTCTAGCCATGGGTTAAATAGTATTCGCCAGTCGGCATTGCCAAGCGGGGCAAATACGGCACATTCCTTCAGTTGACTGACACAAAACAGTGAAAGTCATCCGTCATTTTCGCTGAAACGCTCCACGGAATACTTCTTTTTTTTTCCATATCCACATAGAAATATTTTCATTAATTTCTGTTTTGCAGAAAAAAAATAACATCACATGGAATCAGCGGCACAGAACAGTATACATTTAATCGAAACTTAAACTGAAGATAACCTTAATCATCGAAATGAAAATTTGTTGCATAAACAAATGTTGCAAATTGTAGGTGAAACTCGAAAATACAATTATGAAAAAGAGTTTTACTCATCAAAAACAACGACAATATAGCAAGATATTACATTAGCTATCATTACAAAGATGAAAGTGTGTGTGTGTGTGTGTGTGTGTGTGTGTGTGTGTGTGTGTATATATATATATATATACTCTTTCATCAATTTTTCCTGATGAGCTATTAATCGAATCCGTGGTAGGTTATTGGCTCACTCTTAGATTTTCGATTTTGTTTGCTCTACTTTCGCGTTGAGTACTTTGTGTGCTCTGCTTTCGTATTGAGCTCTTTATTATTAAGGTTTTCGTCTTGGGGTTTTTTTCTTTCTCACGAATGCTTGACTTTTTGTTCAGGTATTTCGTTTGTTTCTTTTTTCCCTCCGGGTTCGTTCCCGGTGGGTTTCAAGACAATCTCAGTTGCAGTTTAATTATTGCTAGTTTTGACAGAATTAGTTCTGTTGCTATTATTACTATAATTAATATTATATATATATATATATATATATATATATATATATATATATATAGTATTGTTTGTTACAATGGTTTATAAAAGCATAGTAACACTGCACAAAAATTTTCGCGTTTCGGAGCTACGTTTACCCCTCATCTGGTGTTTTTTTTGTGTAGTGATACTCTGCTTTTATAAACCATTGTAACAACCATTACAATATAAAACTCTGTTGTATCGAGCACTCTTTATAAAAGTAAATGCATGAACAGTTGGTTTAAAACCTGCGTGTTCCATAACTTTCTTACAATAAATATATATACATGCACAAGGTGACTCAAAAGTTATGTTCGTTTTTAAAGTAAAAAAAGAAAATGCTTCACAGTATGTGTAACTTAGATTTAGTCTTCGAAGTAATCGCCATCGGCATCCAGCACCTTCTGCCAACGTGTCTCCAGCTGTTCAATGCCCTCGTGATAGAACTCGGGGTGGGGGGTGTGACGCATAGAAGTTCGTGAGGGCTTTGCGCAAGTCTGCTTCATTGGTGAAGGATTTCCCACGAAGATGGGAATCGGATGGCGCAAGGTCAAGTGATTAAGGTGGATGGCACAAAGTCTCCCACCCAAGTTGCTGTATTGTATTCCTGACCACTCGCGCGACATGCGGCCTGGCGTTGTCTTGGAGGAAAAGCACACCTTTGCGATTCACCAGTCCTAGCTCCCTCTGGCGCAATGCCTGTTGCACACGTTTCAATTGCTGCGAGTATAGGTCTCCAGTGACCGTTTGGCCCGTTAGTAGCAGTTCATAATGAACTATTTGACGACCTGTCCACCAGACACGAAGCATAATCTTGCGTGGGTGCATAGGCGGTCTTGCGGTGTGAGAGACAGCATCCTGAGGAGACAACCAGTGTCTGGAACACTTGCGAGTTTCGTAACAGAATCCACTTTTCATCACGAGTGAGCACTCGACTGAATAAGAATGCGGTACGGTAGCGAGAAAGCATCGATACGCAGACTGCCACTCGTTGTCCTCTGTGGACCTCCAACAGCGTTTGCGGAACCTACTTGCCCAGTTTGTACGTCTTACCTAGGCAATGCAGGTGAAGTCTGTTTAATCGAAAACGTTGAACTGTCTTGCAAGTTCACCACACGTTGGACTACTGTTCTCTTGAATGACCGCCTTCAGGACTCCGTCATTCAGAACCTGTGGTCGTCCACTGCGAGGCTTATGAAGAGACAGATCTCCCGACTTGAATTTTCGAAACCAACGCCTTGCAATTCATCCATAGCACTATTATTGACATATGCGACGACTTGATGTAGCTGCTGATAAGCCCACTTTGAAGTCGGAAAGCAAACAGCCCCGAACGAGATCACTAGACACTTCCATCCTCACAGCTATCTGGCATATAACTGATGGCAGGGCACGGTGCGCGTTTTTTATAATGTCTGATGTTCCAACTTCCGTCTGTCTGGATTTGAAAAGAATTGTTACACGCATTTGGTATATATTTCAACTTCATTAAATGACTAATCAAAAAACGGACAGAACTTTTTTGGTTACCTGATGTGTGTGTGTGTGTGTGTGTGTGTGTGTGTGTCGTGTCGTGTGTAGTGTGTGTGTGTATATATATATATATATATATATATATATAAGTAAATTGCAAACACTGCTTATCCGTTTATACTCACGGATAATCTTTCGCGTATTATAATTGAAAGATGTCAGAAATGAGCTGTAGCGTTGACGGTTGTTGGTATCATTCATTTCTCAAGATACCCAAGTACTTTCAATCTCTTTCCAAGATCATCCATTTTGGATCATTTTCACGTTATAATGAACGCTAAGCAATTTGTCAACCGTTATATCTGAAGTAGGAAAAATTTTACAGTAATTTTAGCAACAGTTTTGCGGTTATGTTTTGTTACCATACCACACACCTCTGAAGATGATCTCAGAAAGAGGTTGAAAGTACTTGGGTACCTTGAAAAATGAACGATAATAACATCTGTCAACGTTACAGCTCATTTCTGACATCTTTCAATTATAATATGCGAAAGATTATCCGTAATTATGAACTGATTTTATTAAAAATAAGCAGACACAATGTTTGCTATTTATTATATATATATATATATATATATATATATGCGCGCAAATTTTATATCTGGATGAGGATTTTTTTCGCTCTCGTTCCTCGTCTGAGGAACCCCTCCCAAGATGAATTCCACGGTTTCGTGTCCGTCATTTCAGAGGGATGTGCCGTAATTGCCACGCTTGGCAACTTGGGTTGTCGAATACTATTTTATTCATAGGTGGTGTGAGAAGAGACGGACAAATACCTTTCCCAGGTGTATTTGCGCGGAAGTGAATGCAGTGAATTAAACTCGAATTCGAACTCGGCTCTCCGATTTCTCGTTTCGAGCTGATGTCCCTTGCATCACAACGATAATAATTGTTCAAAAACGTTTCTGATACGTATAGTTAAGTTTATTTATCAATTTGCTCTCATACTAATTAACTTCTGTTCCTAATCCTCTAACCAAATAAAAAAAAAATGTCGGTGAAAAGCTGCTTAAGATCATTGAACAGTAAAATAAAACTAAAAAAACTTTTGAACCGAACTCTAGTCATAGTCACCATGTATTTGCACTCTGTTTCTTGTCGGCCATTTTTTTTTAAAGACGTATCTTTTACTGAACGTCCGAAAAGAATCAATACATGCGCACTTAGCAATATCCGGTGAAACAAAAGCTCGGACATAGGAGGAGTGTTTCATTCTTGATTCCTTCTTTTGATTCATTTATTTTGTTTTTCTTTTTGTTTTCTTTTTTTTTTGTTTTTTTTTTCAACACTAGTCTTTGTTTCAAACGTGTGCTGTCCACGTATTCAAAAAAAATCACGGAATAAATAGGACAAAAGGTTTGAATGAAACTCTGTAAATAAAGTAGTAATCTAACATTACAGGACTGTCACTCTCTTGATCAAGAAGGTTGTAAAGTACAGCTTGCCCTCAGTGTTATCATCCGCAGTACATGAGTTTTTAGGCGGGAACTACAATAAACATGATTTGGATTGGCTAAAAATGTGTTCATTTATTCAGTCAGTTAAGTGCCATACATGATACATGCTTGGGCGATCATGTCCCGAAAGAGACATGACTGACTGGGCAGAATATTATCCCGCAGTAAGTTGCCATTGCTTTCTGCGGTAGACTGGTTGCCGACCAAGGCTATAGAACCCAATCTGTTTAATTATTTAACCCAGAACTGGAAGGAATAGACGCATTAATACCTTTCCCAAGGGTATTTGCGCGTAAGTGAATGCAATGAATTCAGCTGGAATTCGAACTCGACTCCCCGATTTCTCGTTCCGAGCCGATATCCAATGCACCACAACGTGGACAATTTACTTAATAAACCGAACAAAATTCACAAACAACTCAGCTTAACAATAACTTAACGTTATTGTTCACCCAGTATAAGACCCAAGAGCCACTCAAGGTATTGTTGTTGTTTCTTTGATTTTTTTTTTTTAGTTTAGTTTTGTTTTGTTTTTTTTTGTTTTGTTTCGCCCCGAGCAAGGCGGTACTGCCACTGATGCGCAGGGGACTACATAAGAGTAAAAGTTTATATAGGAGGAGAGTAAAGACAAAGACGGACCAGCTACAGGGGGTGAAAGAGAAAGGGCAAGAGAAAGATGGGAACACAGGAGTGAAAACAGTTGCAAATGTAGAGAGAAAGGAAAAGAACAAGATACACGGGGTGATGTAGAAAGGGCTGAAGTTAAGTGGATAAGAGATGGGAATTGATTTTGCATTTGAATTCCTGGAGGTTGTAGCCGTCAGGAAAGCAAGTATATGGAAGAGTCCCACAGGCGGAAAGTGAGAGGAAAGAAGCTGACGGAATGACGTTTTATTGTGACAGTAAGACTAGTAGATTATAACGATATGTCAGATGGATAATGGCTGACCCTAGATATGAATACGTTAAGATTTTAGTATTCGAGGGAGTAGCTCTCAGGATTGTGCTTTCGTAAATTATCGGTTCTTGGTAAAAAGCTATCCGGACGGAACTTCTTCCTTACAAATGGAAAACAAATGGGATAAGGATGATTCTTTTCAATTGTACGTTGCAGGACAATCTTAAGTCGTGGAAGTAAGGAATATCGCTCGTAATAATATTGTTAATGGACGTGCCTATAGAATAGCAATGGTCTTAAGGAATATACTCAGGGAAACTGTGTTGTAGACTAAACAAATAATTAATCACTTACAAAATCACGTAAAAGCGTTTAAACTCTGCCGAGATTACAAGAGGACTGTGCAACTCCACCCCAGATATGGCAGGCGATACTCTTTTTGGTCGAATCTGACTCCTGGAACGCAGGAGGAGTTGGGTACTTTCTGGAGCGATATAATGAGCCGAAACCGTTCCACACCAGGTGTGACACCAATGCTCCAGTGTAAAATCTCGTAACTTCCTCATGTTTTTCCGTAGACTTTAGGGCTCATCATATATATATCTCCATTCCGTAAACGGAGAAGTTAATCCAACAAGATCAACTTAATATAAAATATTAAGTGTTATATCTTTACAAAGAGCTCAATGCATGTTATCCAGAGCAATATGATGTTTATAAAAGAAAACTCAAAACGTTATTTAAATTGGTTATAAATTATAATTCATTTCAATAAGCTAAATTAGCTCATTTCATCAAACCACCCAATATTCGTTTCATTTGGTACGAAAATTCTGGCAAAATTTTTTGTACCAAATGGAACGAATATAGTGTGGTCTGGTGAAATGAGCTAATTTAGCTTATTGAAATAAATTATAATTTATAACCAATTTAAATGACATGTTGAGTTTTCCTTTATATATATGTATATATATATATATATCCTGTTTTGTTGACTAGTACTTTTCGTGTCTTTCATACTATTATCACTCTAGTCGGCAGGTACTTGTAGAAATTATTCTCCCTAAACTTGATTTTATCCATGATACCAGTCATTCCCTTTTCAAAGCCAACTTGCTCTTCAATGGCAGGGTGTAGTATCTCTTGGTTTTAAATTGGAACCTTTGTATATTTGCGCAAGTAAAACAATGTTTTCCGCCACCTTTTAGCAAGTACTATATTCAACAAAGCTTCTTTCTTTCAGTCGAACATTTCCTGATGGCTCTGAGCACGCTTTCTCAGGACTGTAACATCACGCAACCTCCGTTCCGTCATCCACCTGTTCAGGTCCTTTAAATATGTTATCCGCTGCTTTCCCCTATCTGGCCTGTTAGTATCAGGTTCTCCATGCCGTCTTTCCTCATTGCATGTCCCAGGAACTTCAGGTGTCTCTTCATGATGCTCAGTATTAATTTCCTTTTGGTTTCCATTCTTTCCAAAACTTCATTAATGTTCACATACTCGGTGCGTGATATCCACAGCATCCTTCTGTAGAAATATATATGTTCGTCATCCACATCCAAGCCTGTTTTGCTGTATCACAGCTCATCAAGGTGGCTAGACAACCACTTCTGGCCTGGATCGAAACTCGACCGATTTGGTATCAGTCGGAGTCGCTAACCCCTGAGCCATAGGCGTATATTTTTGATACGTTTCTAAAATGAAAGGCAGAGTTGGGTGCGATAAGCCAGACTATATTGCAAAAGACATGCAACTTGTTAAAGTTTGCCACGCAAGCAAACTAATGGAAGTGAACGAGTAAATGCATATCTTGGCTTTATAGAATTAATGATAAAAATAAATTCGTAAAATATATATTCGTAAAATATGACTTCAAAGTACCCTTCAATAGCGGAGGAAAGACTGCTTACGTCTTGCTAAGAGTTTCATTAACATAGCACCTGAATAGAGTGAGATAATTTGCATTGTCGAAAATTTGCATTATTTCACAATGGTGTACTCCGTTTTTAGGACCCTCTGTGAATATGTTGCATTATGGTGTATGTAGGAGCATTTTTGGTTAATATGCTTCCATGTTTTCATTAAATGGTGAGAATACTTTCAGTCTCATTTTCACCGTTTCTACCATTTTTTCTGCAATGCCATTAAATTGTGGTTGGATATGGTCGTGTTTTGTATGGGATGCATCAAACTGGTTTTAACCACTCACACAAGTTCTCATCGCGAAATTCAGATATAGTTCTTAGTATTTGCTTTATTGTAGTGGATTCCTTGTCTTTTATTGAGAACTTTTGGTCATTCTGAATATGAGTCTGCTAATACTAAGAATAATCCCCTATCTCTGATATGTGCATGACCCATGTGAACCCTAACCCATGGCTTTGCTTCCTTGAGCCAGGAATTAATTTTTGCTTGCTTGAAGTTTTTTTTATTTACATACATTTCTTAAAATATTCCTCTCCGTCGTTTGAATATACTGGCCACCAAGCTTGTAACTTTAGCCTTTGTGTTGCTGTTATGCTACAATGTACTGTCTCCTCTCAATATTTGTAGAGCAACTATTACATCTCCATTGCATATAATGGCATTTTCTATGGTTAATTTGTGCTTTGTTTTTTCTAAGGGTCGCTCTGTCATCGAACAATTGCCCCGTTTATTATTTTTATTCTCTCTACTGTTCTACTTAATACTGGGTCTTGCTTTGATTCTATTCTGACTCTATTCAGAAAAAGGACATCCGTTTCCACCCAGTGTATTATTTTATCTTGAGTATTTTTTTTATGTGCTCTGTGGTGCAGTGGATAACTACTCGGAACGGCAAATCAGGGAGCCGAGTTCGAATTCTAGTTAAATTCCTTGCATTCACTTATGCACAAATACTTTTGGAAAAGGTATGAATCCGTCTCTTCCCTCCAGTTGGGGGTTAAATAATAGAACACATTGGGTTCTATAGCCTTGGCTGGCAACCAGTTGACCGCAAATAGCAATGGCAACCTATTGCGGGATAATCTTCTGCCTAGTCAGTCATGTCGCTTTCGAGACATGATCGCCCAAGCGTGTATTACGTATGGCACTTAACTGACTGACTGATTCCATTTTTGCTAACTCGTGGCTCGCAATTTCCATATGTGGCAAAGGCCATACCTAATAATTTATCTTGTAATCACCACGCATCCTTAAATCTTCGTCAGGTTTCTTTATCGGTGACGTCATATTTCTACCAGCTTGAGTTATTCTTTCTGGCACTTCACTAAATCTTGATAAAGCGTCTTCGTGAAAGATAGAATTTCTTTTTACTTATACTATGTCAAAATCGAATGCCATGATTTTTATTGCCCATTATAAAATCTTTGATGATGTGACTTTTGGCAACACTTTTCTCGATTTAATATGAATTTTAATGTTTTGTGGTCCAATTTTTAATAAGAATATTGTCTATTAAAAGGTTTTGTGCCCTTTCTATGCTCCGTACAAATATTAGTGCTTCTTTTTCAATCTTCGAGTCTTTAGTTTCTGCTGACGTTAACCCTCTTGCTATGTACATGATTAGATATTCTCCTTGCGTCAGTGATTACCGTTATTTATTTTTGTGGATCACAAACTTCCAGTATTGGTTAACTCCCCAGAAAATTCTTTAGTGTTTTAAAAGCGAGAGTTTGCTTTGTTTTTCGTAAATTTTGCAAATGGCTTTTATGTCGCTGTATCTTGCTATAAAAATTAATTACCCCCAAAATGGATTCTAATTCTTTTGGCGTACCTGTACGACGGGCACTCTCCCTGTATTTTTTTTTTCAATGCATTCTTATCGATTAGACCCTAAACTTTTAGGGAAGCAAAAGAAATTTGGAAAAAAATTCAAAATTTAAAGATTTTTAGGGGTGCTCATTTTCTCATACAACGACCTAGTAAATCGATCCCCCATATTGGAAACATTTGCTTTGGGGTCGAGTAAAAGCAATTCTTAGGGTTTCTCAAGAAGTTGCTATTGTAAGAATTTGACAAGTTTTGGAAGAAAATAAAGTAAAAAAAAAACTAATGAAAAGCAAAAATATTGCAGAGAGGGTGCTAGTCGTACAGGTCCGCCATTCTTTATTTTATTAAATATTTCTGTTATTTTCTTTGTTAGTCTATTATCGGGTGATATGCCTTCTTTTGATATTTGATATCCTAAATATGATATCTAATTAGTTGGATGTGCGTTGTGGTCCCGTGGATCTCGACTCGGAACGAGAAATCGGAGAGCCGAGTTCGAATTCCAGTTGAATTCGTTGCAATCATATACGCTCAAATACTCTTAGGAAATGTATTAATCCGTCTCTTTCCTCCTGCTATGAGTCAAATAACAGGACAGATTGGGTTCTATAGCCTTGGTTGGCAACCAGTCTACCCTAGAAAGCAATGGCAACCTACGTTTTCGAGACATGATCGCCCAAAGCGTGTATCACGTATGGCACTTAACTGTCTGACTGAATATAATAGTGGGAGACATGATTAAGGCTTCTACTGGGCATAAAGTGGGATATCGTTTTTTTTTATTGTTATGAACTAATAAACTGATCCGCATTAATTATTACTTAATAATATAATACATTTCTTCCCCCTCTAGCCAAGAGTCAAATAACAGGACAGATTGTGTTTTATAGCCTTGGCTGGCAACCAGTCTGCCGCAGAAGGTAATGGCAATTTACTGCGAGATAATCTTCCGCCCAGTCAGTCATGTCTCTTTCAAGACATGATCGCCCAAGCGTGTATCACGTATGGCTCTTAACTGACTGACTTAGTCAAAATTACATTTATCTTTGTTTCTTGTGAAGCCCGCCGTTTTTCCTCTCACTAAAATTTGCTCTGTTTATAGGTTTTAATTTTTGTTTAGTTCTTGCCTCGCCATCTTTATCGTCCTGGTATATTGTTTTATTTTTTTTTTTAATTACTTTCAATTGCATTTTAACAAATATGTCTAGAAAGTGTGTTTTGGTTTCTTTTTTTTGTTTGTTTGGTTTCTTTTTTTTGTTTGTTTGGTTTCTTTTTTTTGTTTGTTTGGTTTCTTTTTTTTGTTTGTTTGGTTTCTTTTTTTTGTTTGTTTGGTTTCTTTTTTTTGTTTGTTTGGTTTCTTTTTTTTTGTTTGTTTGGTTTCTTTTTTTTTGTTTGTTTGGTTTCTTTTTTTTGTTTGTTTGGTTTCTTTTTTTTTGTTTGTTTGGTTTCTTTTTTTTGTTTGTTTGGTTTCTTTTTTTTTGTTTGTTTGGTTTCTTTTTTTTTTTGTTTGTTTGGTTTCTTTTTTTTTTTGTTTGTTTGGTTTCTTTTTTTTTTGTTTGTTTGGTTTCTTTTTTTTTTTGTTTGTTTGGTTTCTTTTTTTTTTGTTTGTTTGGTTTCTTTTTTTTTGTTTGTTTGGTTTCTTTTTTTTTTGTTTGTTTGGTTTCTTTTTTTTTGTTTGTTTGGTTTCTTTTTTTTTGTTTGTTTGGTTTCTTTTTTTTTGTTTGTTTGGTTTCTTTTTTTTTGTTTGTTTGGTTTCTTTTTTTTTGTTTGTTTGGTTTCTTTTTTTTTGTTTGTTTGGTTTCTTTTTTTTTGTTTGTTTGGTTTCTTTTTTTTTGTTTGTTTGGTTTCTTTTTTTTTGTTTGTTTGGTTTCTTTTTTTTTGTTTGTTTGGTTTCTTTTTTTTTGTTTGTTTGGTTTCTTTTTTTTTGTTTGTTTGGTTTCTTTTTTTTTGTTTGTTTGGTTTCTTTTTTTTTGTTTGTTTGGTTTCTTTTTTTTTGTTTGTTTGGTTTCTTTTTTTTTGTTTGTTTGGTTTCTTTTTTTTTGTTTGTTTGGTTTCTTTTTTTTTGTTTGTTTGGTTTCTTTTTTTTTGTTTGTTTGGTTTCTTTTTTTTTGTTTGTTTGGTTTCTTTTTTTTTGTTTGTTTGGTTTCTTTTTTTTTGTTTGTTTGGTTTCTTTTTTTTTGTTTGTTTGGTTTCTTTTTTTTTGTTTGTTTGGTTTCTTTTTTTTTTGTTTGTTTGGTTTCTTTTTTTTTGTTTGTTTGGTTTCTTTTTTTTTGTTTGTTTGGTTTCTTTTTTTTTTTGTTTGGTTTGGTTTCTTTTTTTTTGTTTGTTTGGTTTTCTTTTTTTTTGTTTGTTTGGTTTCTTTTTTTTTTTGTTTGTTTGGTTTCTTTTTTTTTGTTTGTTTGGTTTCTTTTTTTTTGTTTGTTTTGGTTTTGTTTGGTTTGTTTGTTTTGTTTGTTTGGTTTCTTTTTTTTTTTGTTTGTTTTGTTTCTTTTTTTTTTTTGTTTGGTTTCTTTTTTTTTTGTTGTTTTGTTTGTTTGGTTTCTTTTTTTTTTTTGTTTTGTTTTGTTTGTTTGGTTTCTTTTTTTTTTTTGTTTTGTTTGTTTTGGTTTGTTTTTTTTTTTTTGTTTGTTTGGTTTGGTTTTTTTTTTTCTTTTCTTTTTTTTTGTTTTGTTTGTTTTGTTTGTTTGGTTTCTTTTTTTTTTTTTGTTTTGTTTGGTTTCTTTTTTTTTTTGTTTTGTTTGTTTGGTTTGGTTTGTTTTTTTTTTTTGTTTTGTTTGTTTGGTTTCTTTTTTTTTTTTTTTTTTGGTTTCTTTTTTTTTTGTTTGGTTTCTTTTTTTTTTTTTTTTTTGGTTTCTTTTTTTTTTGTTTGGTTTCTTTTTTTCTTTTTTTTGCTTGTTCTTAAACAGTAGACGAGTCCATCTTGATAAGCCTATAGGGATGTTTATCGTCTTTATTTCCTTGAATATGTTGTCAGTTTCTATCTTTATTGGATGCTAACTTGAGATCAATTTTTGAAAAGTACTCCATGTGCGTTGTGGTGCAATGGGTATCGACTCGGAACGACAAATCGGGGAGCTGAGTTCGAATTCCAGTTGAATATTTTTGCATTTGCTTACGCACAAATACCCTTGCGAAAGGTATTAATCCGTCTTTTCCCTCCAATTATGGGTTAAATAATAGGACAGATTTGGTTCTATAGCCTTGGCTGGCAATCAGTCTACCGCAGATAGCAATGGCAACCTACTGCGTGATAATCTTCTGCCCAGTCATTCATGTCTCTTTCGAGACATGATCGCCGAAAGCGAAGCGTGTATCACTTTTGGCACTTAACTGACTGATTCTTAACTAGTGTTGAGTTTTTTCTAATGAATTACTGTATTTAATTATGGCGTTGTCAAAAACGTCCTTGTTGCTATCGTCAGTGAAGAAATGAAATTGGACTAATTTATGCAAGTTATTAATGATACTATGGTGATGATTTGGTCCTTTGTTTATGTATTTGTGATGGTTGTAGACAGTATATCAATATAAACATTTTACCGTCATTTTCGACGGCACAGACCCACTTGCAAAATAAGAAATATTATTTGGTTCAATCTCCCTTTTAATTTGGAGGTTAAAACTGATTGTTATAGTGGAACATCCTGCCATCCCCTAGAATGGAATGCTCTAGACTATAAAAGACGGTGACAAGCGATGAGAGAGAGAGAGAGAGAGCAAGCAAGCGTCTTAGGCGAAGGCATTCTCTAATTAATAGTTGATTCCGCTCCTACTCGTTGATTGCTTGTCTGTATCTTATTGTTAATTTTACATTCGTACAATAAATCCGTTATATCGTATTCCTGTGTCGAGTACCATTCTTCCACTAACCTTTACCCTGATATTCCTTTCCGGGATATATCACAAATATAGGAAAGTTATTTGTAAATATTGATCTAACATTTCCTTAACCCTCTAGGGCCATTCGTATCATATTTGATACAGTATTTCCCTATAAGGAAACATTTGGTATTCATTGACTGAGCAGTCAGTACTGCTTTCATTTGAAATTTATAAAATATTTCTCTTAAAAAAATTTTCAGGAAAATATTTCTTTCAAGGCTTGTTTTTCATACTGTATCAAATATGATACGAATGGCCCTAGAGGGTTAAATCCTATGAATAACATAATATCATTCATAGAAAGACAATAAAATTAAGCTATAGCTGTACGGACACAGCCTTTAAGGTTATAAAACTAAATTACTTTAAAATTCTATAAAATATAGGATAATTGCTGAAAAACTTTAATTTTTTTCTATAAAGTTAAAAACAAAAAACGAAGCGTACGATTATGTCAAATTCGTCTTCCATACTTAACATTTTTACGGCTCCGTCTGCCATGTCATTTATTGCCTCTGATAACACGATGATAACCCCGGTAACTAAGCTACGTAATTAAGAATCGCTTTTATAGTGCATTTCAGGCAGTAAACACCTAGTAGTTGTTTTAAATTGGATTAAGGTAAGTTAAAATTTGCTAAATTAAATAAAATAAGGTCTCAGCGAGGTTTATTTTATTTTTGCAAGATTTTTCTTAAACCGAGAATTGGCTTTTGTTTACAAAATGTGTCGATCAATAAAAAATAGCCGAAAAATGGAATTTTTTTAAAAATCAAAACACTTTTAGATTATAAACAATATAATTTTGTTTTGAAATACACCAGAGTATTTTGCTTACTGGAATTAGTAAATTTAATCTCTTGGCTGTTAATTAGTTTTAAGAAAAATGAACATTATTTTTAAAAATTCAATTTAAATTTAGGTACCGAAAATGAGTGAAGTTATTTAGTACAGATGAAAAGATGTGAAATTGACATTTTTTCCATTTCTCTGAAACAGCCGCTAAACACTACTATATTCTGTTCCCTTTTTTTTTTTTTTCTCATTCATTTTCACACTGCAATCAAGTAGTTTTTTTTCTCCTTTTTTATCGGTCGAAACGGAATAATTCATTATTTCTGAGGTATTAGAAAACATGAAACACTCTATCTTTATTTATTTATTGTTTATGATGTCACTGAAACCAAGTAGTTTCCTCCCTTTCCCGCGGGTTCTGGGCATGACGGTAAACTGCATCCGGCAGCAAGGCCTCTGATTGCGAGGTTGTGAAGAGCATGGAACCACCTCTTAATTGCTGTTGTGCCCAGGTCCACTCTAACCCGGACTGGTAGCACCTGTAAGGGTCCCATCTGTGGGCAAATAGTTAACCCCCAAACTGGACTCAACACACTATGTAAGTAGAAAAATACACTTTTATAGAAATATATACATAAAAGTAGACTTTATCGAAAAATATTCATTTTTGAAGGAAAAATTTTACCAACAATAATTTTTTTAAGAAAAAATAATTACCATAACACATTTTTGAAGGAAAAAAAAATTCTCAGCAAAACATTTTTTCAATACAAAACTAGAAGACATTTTCAGTTTTCTAAGATAAAAAACAATTTTCAATAAAATCTTACTAATTCAACCTTTTAACTGAACATTTAAAAAATTCCTTAAAACCCTAACTTTCTTGGCATTAAATAATCCACAGTGGTTGATAGACCGTTAAACAAAACTCAAACTCTTTCCCTCGTTCAAAATTGCATATCCCAATATTTATGACGTATTTGCAAGGCGTAACGATCGTGCGAACCGAGACACTAACAAATAACGCGTGTATAAACAATTATACTTGATCATTCAAGAAAGTTGATCACCGTATCACATAATGGCAATAAAACTATTTGAAAATAAATATCGGGCTAGAGATTGTACAAGAAATTGCGTAGATTTGCGGAAATTTGTCAAAGAAATCCAACGTTATCCTTGCTATGTTTTCCGTTCTCGAATGGTTCGTTTGCCTTAGGCCAAGGCCAGTGTAATAATACAGATTTTAACTCTGAAAATAGATAAGTTGCCTGACGTTGGCGTTTTGTAGAGACGATTAGCGAGTCATAAATGTTTCTCTTAAAGGACAGTTGAATAGAATGCGGGCGCCTCTTTCTCCAATGGCAGGCAATAAGGAGTAGGCAGCCGTTAGCGTGACTTGGTGACTTCTGGTTCTTCCTGCATAAAGAAAAACGAAGTAAAACATGCTACTATTTTTGAACCGGCCCATGTTCGTTTTCTTTTAAATCGGTCGACCAGAAGCCAACAATTAGACGCGTAAATTGTCCCATTATGCAAGAATTTGCGTTGCTCACCCACGTGTGCCGATGGCATGTCCACGAAGGTCAAATTGCCGGTGGTAAATCGGCTTGGAGAAGCCGTTCTTTACTTTTTTCTTTAAAAAAATCACGCACTGACTTTTTTTTTATGTAAGGGATGTGCGTTGTGGTGCAGTGAATATCGACTTGGAACGAGAAATCGGAGAGCCGAGTTCGAATTCCAGTTGAATTCCTTGCATTCACTTACGCACAAAAACCC
The DNA here is from genome assembly GCA_037127315.1 of Ascarosepion bandense. NCBI lineage: Eukaryota > Metazoa > Mollusca > Cephalopoda > Sepiida > Sepiidae > Ascarosepion > Ascarosepion bandense. Next base: position 4,531,637 of record JBBBDQ010000387.1, on the reverse strand, counting down.
CTCGGAAAGGTATTAACCTGTCTCTTCCCTCCAGTTATGGGTTAAATAACAGGAAAGATTGGGTTCTATAGCCTTGGTCGGCAAGCAGTCTACCGCAGAAAGCAATGGCAACCTACTGCGGCATAATCATCTGCCCAGTCAATCGTGTCTCTTTCGAGACATGATCGCCCAAGCGTTTATCACGTATGGCACTTAACTGAATGTGTTTGCAGCCACCGATCCTAGTGTGGCATTGTTTTATAAGAGATTTAATCAAAACCATTCACTGGCCCTTAGCTATTTTTCAACATGACACCCCGAACATTGCGCGTGATTTGTTGCCCTATTGAAGAAGCTGACATTTTCTAAACTTATAAATTAAATAATTATTTAAATTATTATTTTTTATTTTTATATATATGTTTTATATATTTTTATATATATTATATTATTAATTTATTTTTATTTATTTTACTTTTGTTTATTTTGTTTATTTATTCTAATTTATAGGTCTTATTAATTTAAATCTTCGTTTGGTTATTTTTAATATCTTAATTTACGTTTTATGAAAATTTGTGTTTGTGCATGAGATTTTATCTTTTTTTTTTTTTTTTTTAAATGCCAAAATATTTGAGTTGCAAAATTGTAACCTTTGTCAATATTTTATCTGCAATTTCCGTCCTAATTTCGTATTCATTTCTTTGAGCCATTTTCTTTGGCTCTTCTTTCTTCCCTCTCGACATTTTCTCACTTATTTAACTTTTTATTTTCTATTTCTTCTATTCTTTCCTGATTCTTGATTTCTCATTTTTTCTTTTTTGTTCTTTTCTTCTCTCTGTCTTCTTTTTTACTTTTCTTTCCTATTTAATTCTTTTTCATTTCCTATTTAATTCTTTTTCATTTCCTATTTAATTCTTTTTCATTTCCTCTTTTTCTTTTTCATTTCCTCTTTTTCTTTTTCATTTCCTCTTTTTCTTTTTCATTTCCTCTTTTTCTTTTTCATTTCCTCTTTTTCTTTTTCATTTCCTCTTTTTCTTTTTCATTTCCTTTTTCTTTTTCATTTCCTCTCTTTCTTTTCCACTCTTTCTTTTCCATCTTTCTTTTCCACTCTTTCTTTTCCACTCTTTCTTTTCCACTCTTTCTTTTCCACTCTTTCTTTTCCACTCTTTCTTTTCCACTCTTTCTTTTCCACTCTTTCTTTTCCACTCTTTCTTTTCCACTCTTTCTTTTCCACTCTTTCTTTTCCACTCTTTCTTTTCCTCTTTCTTTTCCACTCTTTCTTTTCCACTCTTTCTTTTCCACTCTTTCTTTTCCACTCTTTCTTTTCCACTCTTTCTTTTCCACTCTTTCTTTTCCTCTCTTTCTTTTTCTCTCTTTCTTTTTCTCTCTTTCTTTTTCTCTCTTTCTTTGTTTTTTCTCTCTTTCTTTGTTTTTTCTCTCTTTCTTTGTTTTTTCTCTCTTTCTTTGTTTTTTCTCTCTTTCTTTGTTTTTTCTCTCTTTCTTTGTTTTTTCTCTCTTTCTTTGTTTTTTCTGTTCTTTATCTTTTCTGTTTGTTCTTTCTCTTTCTCTTTTCTCTCTTTCTTTGTTCATTTCCTCTCTTTCATTTCCTCTCTTTCATTTCCTCTCTTTCATTTCCTCTCTTTCATTTCCTCTCTTTCATTTCCTCTCTTTCATTTCCTCTCTTTCATTTCCTCTCTTTCATTTCCTCTCTTTCATTTCCTCTCTTTCATTTCCTCTCTTTCATTTCCTCTCTTTCATTTCCTCTCTTTCATTTCCTCTCTTTTCTTTACTATTTACCTTGAACGGAATTGTTTTCCCAGAAATAAAGGGGCCTGTTTTCATATATTTACAAAAATCAAGAAACCTTTATTACCATCATTGTTATAACTACCTGATGAGACATTGTTGTTTTTTTTTTAATGTCGAAACAAAATGTACAATTTCGTAGTAATTTTTAGTTTTTCCACATGCTCTAACGCAGCAATAATAATATTCATTGGTCTATTTTTATATTGAGCACTGTTTGAAATTAATGTTTTGAACCTTGCAATTTCATTCTTTGTTCTTATTCATTTGGAGATTTATATTATGGCGTTAAAGACAATTTCGTTTACTAAAATAGGGCATGATATATTTTAAAACAAAACACCCGTCGACCGGTTTCGTTCATCTCGTCAGAACTGTAAACGGGGGAAAAAAACTATGAAAAGAAAATCCGTCATAGATGACATGAATGAACGAAAAGGAAAAGAATAAAAACAAATACATCTAAAGATGCAAGAGACCCAGCAAAGCAAGCCTAAGTTTGTTTACAAAGAGAGGGTCGCCTGGACTTGATACCCAGCGTCTCCAACACCTTCAGACAGAACAACTAGTGTGTTCTGGCCAAAACAGAAAAAATTAAAATCTGTAGCACAACTCGGACTATTTATCAAATGATCCGCAATACAAGAACCGGATCTACTTCAAATGGTATAACCAGACGAAAAAATGTTGAGTATTTTAACAGACACATGCTGTTTAATCCTAATATCCACACGCTGCGTCGTTCTACCTATGTAGTCCAGTCCGCAACTACGTTTGAAATAATAAACAACAGAATTAACCCTGTAGGGCCATTCGTATCATATTTGATACAGTATTTCCCTATAAGGAAACATTTGGTATTCATTGACTGAGCAGTCAGTACTGCTTTCATTTGAAATTTATAAAATATTTCTCTTAAAAATTTTTTCAGGAAAATATTTCTTTCAAGACTTGTTTTCATACTGTATCAAATATGATACGAATGGCCCTAGAGGGTTAATAATATAATATGATTAAGGCTTCTACTTGTCATAAAGTGGGGGATCAGTTCTATATTGTTACGAAGTAATAAACAGATCCCCCACTAATTACTACTTAACCCTGTAGGGCCATTCGTACCATATTTGATGCAGTATTTCCCTATAAGGAAACATTTGGTATTCATTGACTGAGCAGTCAGTACTGCTTTCATTTGAAATTTATAAAATATTTCTCTTAAAAAAATTTTCAGGAAAATATTTCTTTCAAGGCTTGTTTTCATACTGTATCAAATATGATACGAATGGCCCTAGAGGGTTAATATGGTGCGGAGTAAAACGTCTTTACGCATAGCTGGAAGGACAAACTTAGTTTGAAAAACAACACGGACGTTAGCTGCATAATAACACTCATGTGAACTTGATGAAATGATGAACTTGATGAATGACTCACCCTACCAAACCATGGTACTCGGAGATAGACCAAACATTTACTTACCATTGCAGGCTTAATTTTATTAAATCTAGCAACCTTATTCCGAATAATCGATTGAACAATGTCCGATGGATAACCATTGTTTACAAAGATACTAATTAAAAAATTGATTTCATCTTTCAAGGTGTCATCTTAACAAATAATTAACGCCCTGTGGGTCAAAGTCCTAATCAGATTAATCTTTTGTTTAGGACAAAAGGAATCCCATTGAGTATAGAAGACCTGTAAAGGTAGACTTCTTATAAACTGAAGTAATAAGAGGAAGGTGTTCTATGAACCAGAACATCTAAGAAGGATAATGAACAATTGACCTACTTATCTACCTTAAATCTAAGGGCAGGATAAACACCATTGAGTAGGGAGAAGATTCGAATCTGCGACCCCTATCCATATCGGGGAAGCCACCAATTGATCTGGTGCGTCTTAGACCTCTTGACCACGAATGACCATCAGTCTAAACGAAGTCAAATTAAGACTATGTATTCGCAGGTTCGAATCCTGCCGAATGACACACATTTTCGTAACAAATTTTTTTCGTAAATAATCAGGTCGGTAGAAATTAATATATATTCCTGTTTGATTATAAACAGGAATATCTCCTTAAATACGAGTATTGATCAAAAATAATTTGCAAACAAATCATTTCAAATTGTCGGTTGTTTATAACCAGTTAGGTTAATCTTCGTTTCATATATATATATATAGCTAAATCGGTCTACAAAATTCCCGACACTTTCATTAATCGACTATATTCCTTACCCACTCCTACAAGACTTATTCCCTTATCGCCAACATCCCACACACAACTCGCCAAATATTAGAAAAAAACTTTCCATTCCTTTCCACACACACCATCTGATGAGACATTGTAATTTCATTGTCGAAACAAAATGTACACTTTGTAGTGGATAAAAAAAATTGTATATATTCTAAACTATAATTTATAATAAATATTCACAGCTTTATATTATATATCGAACACTGTTTTAAATTAATGTTTTGGACGTTGTAAATGTTTCTCCGCTCCTTACTCACTCGGAGATTATATATATATATATATATATATATATATATATATAGTGTGTGTAATTAGCAGTGTAAATCACAGACAAATTACATTTCGATCCAACAGTCCATATATTTACAAGAAAGCTAAAACAAAAATCAATACATGTTTTAAAGAAAGTGATACCATTCGTATTGCCTCGTGGCTGGTCATCTCGATTCATGTGTGGTGCAGTTTGTGAAGGCTTGTGGAGAAAATTACAGACGATTCTGCTTCTTTTTTTTTTTCTTTTTGTTCGGCGGAATATCAACACCTGTGTGAGTGATTTAATGCCGAAATGTAAATATTTTATACGCAATTTTACATTTTTTTTTTAATTTTCGGAAGATCGTCTCAGTAGAACAAGTCTTACTAATTAACCCGTATGTGGGGAAGAGAAGAGTTGGGTCTATAATTTTCTCAAAGGTAGTTGCGAATAAACGAATGGAGAAAACCCCAATCGAAATGTAAATTGGCTCGCCAATAAACAATTTTGAGTCATTATCCATTAGACAATTTGTACATGCAAGCTTAGAGCACTTGGTATTCACAAGCAGTTACCCGTATAGGGATTGAACGTTTGGCCAAAGTTCCTCCTCTTTAGTAAGTAAATTGTCTACTTAATAAAGCGTACGAACTTTTTGGCCAACTCATAATACATGCATATGTGTAAATATAGATTAATTCCTTGCTGACTAATCCAAGTCCCATCTGAAATAGCTGTGCCGAATAGAATTTTCAATATATATATATATATATATATATATATATATATACACACACAAGGTGTCCATAATTTCCGTGTGCACTTTAAAAATTTATAACTTCATTTATATTTGCGATAGAAATAATTTGTAAAAAGGATTAGAAAGAAAGGAATCTATATTTTTAAAGATATTGAATTTTTTATTTAAGTTTCCACATGTCCTCCATCATGAGCAATACAAAGGCTAATACGATTTTGCAGTTCATGGAAAGCATTTGCCAACTGATTTACAGTAATGCCTGAAATCACATTAGTTATTTTAGCTTTCAAATCTTCTAATGAACTAGGTTTGGTTGCATACACAACTTTTTTTCACATGTCCCCATAAAATATCTAATTGAGTCCAATCTGGCGAACGTGGAGGCCAATAAAAAGGTCCATCCCTTCCAATCCATCTGTTATGAAATTCCTGATATAGAAACTGTCTAACACGCAGAGCAAAATGACAAGGAGCTCCATCTTGTTGAAACACTGTATTATCTTTTAAGTTTAAATGTTCAAGTTCATTGTTTTACAGATCATTTCTATCACAAATACAAACAGTTATACATTTTTAAAAGTACACACGGACTTTATGGACACTCTGTGTGTGTGTGCGTGTATATATATATATATATATATATATAACCTGTCTGCATCTCTTTCACTAACATACGCGGCATCCGCACCAACTTCCCCAGCGTAGATTCTTTCCTCCATAATAACTCACCTGATATATTGGCCCTATGTGAAACTAATCTTAATCCTTTTATCCCCTCATCTGAGTTCTGCGTTCCTGGCTACCTTCCCCTCTTCAGGAAGGACTCCAATGTTCATATGCATGGGCTTGGTGTCTATGTCAGCGAACACCTTCCCTTAGCTAGGGTGTCATCTTTTGAATCCCCAGATCATTCTTTCATGTGCTTCCGCCTCTCACTTCTCAGCTCGATTAGCTATCTCTTCTTTCTGTACAGCTCTCCTTCCTCCCCTGACTGTTCGTTACTTGACATCATTTCTGACAATATTGACAAAGCCATTTCTACCCATCCCTCTGCCCATGTATTCGTGTTTGGTGACTTTAACGCCCACCACACCAAGTGGCTGAAGAACGCTGTCACTGACCCTGCTGGTGTCCACACCATGAACTTTTCAATCACCCAATCCCTTACGCAAGTAGTGGACTTCCCCACGCGTTTCTCCGACAACTCTAACGGAAGGAACTCACTTCTAGACCTCTGCTTCACTTCCATCCCAGACTCTTGCACGACCAGACAACTCTGCCCACTTGGAAACTCTGACCACACTGTAGTGTCCGTCAATATTTCACTCCACTCCCGCCCGACCCATGAAACACAGACAAGTAGAATATCATACTGCTATCAAAGAGCAGACTGGGATTCGTTCCGAGACTTCCTCTGTGACATCCCTTGGAACAACGTCTTTAGTCTTCCCATCGAAGAATGTGCATCCGAGGTCTCCTCCTGGGTTAAGGCTGGCATCGATGCCTTCATCCCTGCTAGGAAATTCCAGCTTAAATCTCATTCGTCTCCATGGTTCTCACCCGCTTGTTCGGCTGCCATTGCCCACCGGAATCATTTCTTCCGACTTTATCGTAACTATGCGTCGGAACAAAACAGGCGCCTTTTCACTTCAGCTCGTAATAAGTGTAAAAGGATACTTAATGAAGCTAAGATGTTGTTTGCTGCCAGAATGAAGCAACGCATAGCATGCTCTAAATTCGGCTCTAAAGACTACTGGCGACTCTGTAAAAGAGCACTTAACAAGAGCAAGTCCACAATACCCCCGCTAATCAACAAATTTGAGGTCCTCACCTCCCCAGCAGATAAGGCTGAATGTTTTGCCCGCAGATTCTCGAACAATTCGAGTCTGGACTCGTCTGGAGTTTTTACACCCGACTTCTCACCTAGAACCGAGGCACAACTGAATGATGTCCACATTACACCTTCGCTTGTCTCTAAGATAATCTTAAAACTTGACCCTCACAAAGCGAGCGGTGGTGACGGAATCCCAACCATAGTCTTAAAGAAATGTGCCCCTGAACTCTCCTCTATCCTTTCTAAGCTCTACAACCTCTGCCTATCTGCTTCCTGCTTTCCTGCCTGTTGGAAATCTTCCTCTATAGTTCCTATATTTAAAAACACTGGAGAACCCTCTGACCCTGCAAATTACCGCCCTATCAGCCTTCTTCCGATCTTTGGCAAAGTGTTCGAAGCCATTATCAACGCCGAGGTGGTTCAGCATCTCACAGCACACAGGCTCCTCTCGGACAAGCAATATGGTTTCCGCTTCACCAGGTCTACTGCTGATATGCTAACGACCATCACCGAGTACATATACCAGGCACTCGACAGGAATGGCGAAGCTCGAACCGTTGCATTGGATATATCTAAGGCGTTCGACAGAGTTTGGCATGCTGGCCTTCTATGTAAACTGCGGAGCTATGGTATAACTGGACATTTGTTTGAACTAATCCAGTCATTCCTCTCTAACCGCACAATGAAAGTCGTATTAAACGGACATGCCTCTCAGAACTACCATACAAACGCAGGTGTCCCCCAAGGCTCCATCTTAGGTCCTACACTCTTCCTGATATATATTAATGATCTCCCTGATTCCATAAGAACCCAAATAGGTTTGTACGCCGATGACACCACAGTTTACTCTCGCCTCCAACAAAAATCTGGTGTAGGCGTCAAAGCTAAACTCGCAGCCGAGATTGAAAAAGACCTCCAATCCATATTGGACTGGGGTAAGAAATGGATAGTAAATTTTAATGCTTCTAAAACGAAGCTACTGTCAATTAACCATCATCGACAATCTCACCTACCTCCCATTAGCATGGACCAGGCTTGCCTCCCAGAGAGTAAAACACTACGCCTCCTTGGTCTCACACTTTCAGCGGACCTCAAATGGAATGACTATATCGAATCCATTGCTAAATCCGCTGCTATGAAAGTCGGTTCTCTGTGTAGGGCCCGGAAGTTTTTTCCGTCTAAATCTATCCTGCACATTTACAAATCTACCATCCGCCCGTGCATTGAATACTGCTGCCATATCTGGTCGGGTGCCCCTGCTGTTCTCCTCGGGCTTCTCGATAAGGTTCAGAGGAGGGTCTGTAATGTGATAGATACCGACTTGGCAGACCGCCTGCAGTCTCTCTCCCACCGGCGAGACGTGGCTTCGCTTTGTCTCTTCTATAAATACTTTCACGGCTTCTGCTCCGATGAACTTAGATCACTGGTGCCCCCTAAATACGAATTTGCACGAGATACTAGATTAGCAACTAGATCCCACCCTTTTACAGTGAAACCGATAAAATGCAGCCGTAACTTCTACTCCAACAGTTTCTTTCCTCGCACTTCCCGACTATGGAATTCTCTTCCAAACGATTGCTTCCCCGACGGCTACAATCTCCAGGAGTTTAAATGTAAGGTCAATAGACACCTCCTAACACACTAACCTGCTCCCATTCTATCAAACACTCTTCCCATCTGCCCGACACTCATCCTCGCTATCCTTACTCATCTATCACCTTTCTCCTGACATTCCCTATGTCTATCCACTCCTTCTCTTTACCTTCCCCTATGTAGCCCCATGCGCAATAGTGGCAGTGGAATGCCTTGCTTGGGGTGAGATGATTAAATATATATATATATATATATATATAATAAGCGTTATTTAAAAAAACATTCCGACAAAAATTTTATATGGGTTTAAGAAAGTGGTAGAAGAAAATATCCGTGGAGAAAATTATTGTAATTTCATCCTGCCGGCACTTGTATTGAGCTGAAGATGATTACGTGTCTATCTTTTTCTGTGTTTACTAATGAAGTTTAAACAAAATATTGGAAGGGGAGAGAAACGCGTATAACTGGTATGTCGTTCTATCTCGATAAATATACGATAGTAAGTCAAAAATTAATCTTAACTTTTGCCATAACGTATCTTTCAGGTTTGCTACACTGCCTTCTGCTCATGCGTGCTTATAGTTAGTACTACTTTGGTCCCGGGATCAAAGTTTGGTAATGACTGTTTTCTTGCTGCTGTTAGAGTGCAAACTGCACTTGCAGTATGCACCAAGGATGAGAAGTGATGGTTTCATAACCTTTCCCAAGTGTATTTGCATGTAAGTGAATATAATGAACCTAACTGGAATTGGAACTTGGCTCTCCAATTGACAATTCTGATCTATTATTTATAACAAGTCTTACTGATTAACCCATAGTTGGAGAGGAGAAGAGATGGATTCATACCTTTCCTAAGAGTATTTGCATGTAAGTGAATATAATGAACCTAACTGGAATTGGAACTTGGTTCTCCAATTGACAATTCTGATCCATTATTTATTACAAGTCTTACTACTTAACCCATAGCTGGAGAGGGGAAGCGGTGGATTCACACCTTTCCTAAGGGTAATTGTTTGTAAGTAAATATAATGAACCCAACTGGAATTGGAACTTGGCTCTCCAATTAACAATTCTGATCCATTTTTTTTTTTTTCAACTATTTAACTCATAGCTGGAGAAGAAAAAAGGTGGATTCATTATCTTTCCTTAGAATATTTGCGTCCAAATGAATTTGTTTATTGCCTTTTGTTATTTTTCCTTTGCTTCGGAATTTCTCTCTTGATTTAGGTTATGAATTATCGTTCAGTCTTGGAGTCACGATATGTGGTTATAAGTAGCGTAGTAGGAATTTCTCTTTGTGTGATGTTTGTATATGAGTTCTAATTAAGTGTCGATGTAGTTTCAGAAATCGGATTATTGCTATTTTATCATCCAGACATGGCTTCATTATCTTTCGTTTTATTTCAAATCATACTCTCCTCTCTTATTGTAATTAGCCCAATATTTCTTCATTAATCTGTTCTTCTACTATGTGCCTTGTCCTTTCAGGACGTAGGCGATCATGGCCTTCCACGTCTCCCTATTTTTGGTAGCTCTTAGCACACTTTCTCCTGTAACTGATGAAATGTAACCGCAATTTCTACTCCAACAGCTTCTTTTCTCGCACTTCCCACCTGTGGAATTCCCTTCCACATGCTTGCTTCCCCGACAGCTACAACCTCCAGGTGTGTTTAAATGTAAGGTCAATAGACACCTCCTAACACACTAACTCACACCCATTCTCTCCAACTCTCTCTCTATGTACATCCTAAGTCGTCTACCACCCTCCTTCTGACATTTCCCATACCCAATCGCTCTATGTAACCCCATGCGCTATAGTGGCAGTGGAATGCCTTGCTTGGGGTGACACGATTAAAAAAAAAAAAAAACTCCACGCAACCCCCGTTCTGCCATCCACCTGATCAGGCCTTGCAAATATTTTATCCGCTGCTTTCTCCTGTATTTTTTCCCTCCATCTGTCCTCTTCGTATCAGGTTCTCCAAGCCCGCTTTTCTCATTGCATGTCCCAGGAACTTCAATTGTCTTTTCCTGGTGCTCAGTATTAATTTCCTTTTTGTTTCCATTCTTTCCAAAACCTCATTATTTTTCACATGCTCTGATCACGATATCCACAGCATCCTTCTGTAGAACCACATTTCAGCTGCTTCAAGTTTTTCCTTTGTTTTTGATATTGTTCAGCATTTACAGCCATACTGAAAGCAATCTTGTACTCTCATCTTTCTTTCTAGTGAAAGTTTAATACTTTACTCAGCTTCTGGAACGCGTCCTTCGCCATGCCAATTCGCCTTTGGATCTCTGTGTCACACTTTCTGTCTTCTGTTAGAACACTTCACAGGCACTTAAACTTTTGTACCTGTTTGAGTTTAGTATCCGCCACATGTATTTAGCATTTAAGGCTGCCCTTTTTGCTGATGACCCTGCATTCGGTTTTCTTGCAGTTTATTTGTAGTCCTTTTTATATTCGCCTGTACTTTCATATGTATGGAGAAAAGATGTTAATTATGAAGGCATCTGGAACTGGTACATGGATCTACAAAGACTCTTCTGCGTGAATGCATTCAGATGACTGGAATATTTGTTTTGCATCTCGAAATATAAAAGTGTACCTGTATGTAGCAACGGTTTAAAAAAATATAGACGATTTCCTCCGTTATTTTCGTCTCTCCACGAACGTTATGAAAAAAGCCAAGGTAATTGGTTAGCTAAAATAAGTGCTTTAAGCGGAAATGCATTCGTACCGATTTCTAGCGACGGAAATCAATGATATAGATATATATGCATATGTGAGAGTGTATTATCAACCAAAGGAAGCACTGGACGTATCTTTTGCGTGTGCGCGTGTATATATATATATATATATATATATAGACTACGGCCATAATTATTAGGCCACCCCATGTTTTGTTTTTTTTTTGTTTGTTTAAAATGATGTATTTCATACAATTTTTAGTATTTATTGCCAAATGAAAATAGAATGGTTTTTTTATTCTTACTTTACAAAATTTTACAAGGCAAGGAAGCAAAGATGAAATCATCCGAATCACCCTAAATTTTCTTCATTCTTTCATTGATAAAACAATAATATAGGTACTAATTAAATATTTATAAATTAATTTGATGCACATGTTATTGTGCAGTATTAACAAAACAACCATTTTTTT
>JBBBDQ010000387.1:4460000-4512500 GCA_037127315.1 Ascarosepion bandense | reverse complement strand
TTTTCTCTCTTTCTGCTTTTGTCTTTGATACTTTTTCTTTCTCGATGTTTCCAACTTTTTCTTCATAAAGAACGCGAGAGAAAATAAGTCTTTGTTTTTTTTGTCTTTTTAATTTCTTGTATCATTGCCGTCAATCATTTTATCTCTCTCTTACTCTCCCCTCATCTCACTCTCCCCATCACTCTGTTCATATATATGCCCGTATCAATCAATCACTATATCTATCACTCACTAATTTTGTCTGTCTCTCTCTATCCCTCTCTCTGTCTGTGTCTCTATCCCCTCTCTCTGTCTGTGTCTCTATCCCCTCTCTCTGTCTGTGTCTCTTCCCCTCTCTGTCTGTGTCTCTATCCCCTCTCTCTGTCTGTGTCTCTATCCCTTCTCTCTGTCTGTGTCTCTATCCCCTCCCTCTCTCTGTCTGTGTCTCTGTCCCCTCCCTCTCTCTGTCTGTGTCTCTGTCCCCTCTCTCTGTGTCCCCTCTCTCTGTGTCCCCTCTCTCTCTCTCTCTCTGTCTGTGTCTCTACAATTTTGGGTAATATCTATCTATCAACCAATCTTCTTTTTCTCATCTCCAGCCTTTCCCGCCTCTTTTGCGATTAAACTGATTTTGATTGGACTTTTTTTTCTCTTTTCATTACTGCACTCTCTTTAGATAGATTTTTCTTAGGTCGATCTATAAATAAGTTCTGTTTTTATTGGTCAGATTTTATTCCGCAAAAAATAAAGCACAATTAAATTTCATTCAATTATGTATTCACCATCATTTGCAATGACTTGTCAACACTTATTAGGCTGCTCTTCAATACGTCAGCAGTAAAATTTCACATTCTTTGATGAGAAGAACTTGTCAGCAAACACTTGAAACTAAATTTTCTTTGCATTTTCTTTCAATAACTTTTTGGCACCTCGATATGGTATAATCGTTACCGAGCTTGTCTCGCTACCAATGAGTAGTAGTTTGATCCTCACTGGTTGTTTCAGACTTTCAGCATTGTACCACGTCTAAGCTGCGCTTAGAAAATGACATATTTTCATACATTTCGAGGTTCAGTCATAAATAATTTCCGTTATTGCTAATCAGTTTGTTTATTCATTACTTGAAGTTCTATTATATTTTATTCAATTACGAGTCTACCCTTGCCGTAAAAAAAAAGACGCCAAACTATTTGAAAGGATTATTATATACAAAGTAACCAAAAAAGTTCTGTTTGTTTTTAAAGTAAAAAAAGAAAACGCTTCACAGTATTTGTAACTGATATTTAGTCTTCGAAGTAATCGCCATCGGCATCCAGCACCTTCTGCCAACGTGTCTTCAGCTGTTCAATGCCCTTGCAGTAGAACTCGGGGGGTTTTGACGCAAAGAAGTCCGTGAGGGCTTTGTGCAAGTCTGCTTCATTGGTGAAGGATTTCCTACGAAGACGATTATCCAGGGAGTGAAAGAAGTGGTAATCTGATGGCGCAAGGTCAGGTGAATAAGGTGGATGGCACAAAGTCTCCCACCCAAGTTGCTGTTTGATATCCCTGACCACTCGCGCGACATGCGGCCTGGCGTTGTTATGAAGGAAAAGCACACCTTTGAGATTCACCAGTGCTGGCTCCTTCTGGTGCAATGCCTGTCGCACACGTTTCAATTGCTGCGAGTATAGGTCTTCAGTGACCGTTTGGCCCGTTGGTAACAGTTTATAATGAACCACTTGACTACCTATCCACCAGACACAAAGCATAATCTTGTGTGGGTGCATAGGCGGTCTTGCTGTGTGAGGGACAGCATCCTTAGGAGACAACCAATGTCTGGAACGCTTGGGAGTTTCGTACAGAACCCACTTTTAATCGCTGGTAAGCACTCGATTGAATAAGGATGCGGTACAGTGTCGAGAAAGCATCGATACGCAGGCTGCCACTCGTTGTCCCTTGTGGGCTTCCAACAGCGTTTGCTGAACCCACTTGCTCAGTTTGTACGTCTTACCTAGGCGATGCAGGTGAAGTCTAACTGTTTCATTGGAAACGCTGAACTGTCTTGCAAGTCCACACGTTAGACTACTGTCGTCTTCAATGGCCACCTTCAGGACTCCGTCATTCAAGACCTGTGGTCGTCCACTGCAAAGCTCATCATGGAGAGACAAATCTCCCAACTTGAATTTTCGAAACCAAATTTGCAGTACGTTCATCCACAGTACTAGCCTCAAACGCTTGACATATGCGGCGAAGTCGTAAAGCAAACAGCCCCGAACAAGATCTCTAGATACTTCCATCCTTCTCACAGCTGTCCGGCTTATAACTGGTAATCGGGCACAGTGCGCATGTTTTTTATAATGTCTGATGTTCCTACTTCCGGCTGTCCGAATTTGAAAGCATTTGCTACACGCATTTCGTATATATTTCAACTTCATTCAATGACTAATCAAAAATCGGAAAGAACTTTTTTGGTGACCTTGTATAATGAACTTCATTATAATATATATATATATATATATATATATAATTAAATAATATAGACACTTTTTGTCGATTTATTTTATGTATTTTTTTGATATCGTCTGATAAGCTTAATAACATCGTTGAAAGAGGAAAGAAAATCGCGATATTGGTACATATTTTGTATTTAATTATTTCTGAGCTTTCGGCTTACATCAGCCATTGTCAAAGATGACAATTGTATTGAGTGTATTAAGCAGTTCGCGGACGCGCAATAATAATAGTCGTCTATTTTGTTTGTATGGAAGATTGGCGAACACGTAAGTGCGTGCTGGAAGAGAAAATCGCGCGACCGCTTGTGACATCACACATGACCACGCGTGAGTGGAAGCGAGAAGTATTAAGTATGGAAAGCCATTGGGATGACCAATCGCTTCTGTTATTGATTATAGACATTTGAGAATGTTTGTGGAGATTTCGTAGTTAATTTTGTTCAGGTTAAGTTTCAACTGATTTATGTATATGGCTTCGAGTATTTTTAGTTATTGTTTTCATGTTTAAGTTTGGTTGTGTTTTCGACAAGGATCTCGCAGAATTGTTCATGTGGTTTGGTATGTTGTTTTAAATGCCTCAAGATGTTAGAATTATCGTTTAAATGTCGTGTCAAACGTCGTGAGAGCGAGTTTGTGGTGTGACCAACATAACTATTGTTTATCCCAAAGGGCACTTAAATTTATAAACTACGTTTTTTTGTTTTTTTTTGTTTTTTTCAAATCGCTAACCGAATGAGTAGTGTCGTTGCGAATAAATGTTTTGAATATACTAGACTTAGAGTAGTATATGATTAGCTTATTTTTTTGTTGTCTGCTTTTTTGTTTGTTTGGTTGTTGTTGTTTTTGTTTTTTTTGCTAGGATCTGTCGTAGATATATTATGAATAGTATATATTAAGAAATAAAGACACTGGAACAAGAAACACCATATTCATGATTAGGATGCTCTCTGAAAGGGCATTACAAATGAAGAAAGACTTGTACCTATGCTTCATTGACTACGCGAAAGCATTCGACAAAATACGACACAAAGAATTCATTTTCGGGAAAGACATAAGAATAATCAAGAATCTCTACTGGCAGCAAACGGCCTGCATACGGACAGGTAACGACCTCAGTAAATACACAAAGATAGAAAAAGGCGTAAGACAAGGATGTGTCTTTTCACTGGATTTGTTCAACTTATACAGCGAGAATATTTTGAGGACCCTAGATAACACACCAGGATCTGTTATTGGAGGCCACAACCTGAACAACATAAGGTATGCGGACGATACAGTGCTGATTGCCGACACGGAAAGGAAACTACAAAACCTCATACAGAAAGTAGCAGTGGAGAGTGACAAGAAGGGACTACAAATAAACTTTAAGAAAACTGAGTGCATGGTCATCAGCAAAAGATACAACCCAAAATGCCAAATACAGGTGGGGGATAACAGAATCAAGCAAGTACAAAAATTTAAGTACCTAGAAAGTGCTCTAACAGAAGATGGAAAGTGCGACACGGAGATCCGAAGGCGAATTGGCATGGCAAAGGACGCGTTCCAGAAGATGAGCAAAATACTAACACACAGGAAAATCTCAACAGAAACGAAGAAAAGAGTGCTAGACTGCTACGTGACGTCAGTTCTTCAATCCGGCAGTGAATGCTGGACAATATCATCGAAAATGAGGACAAAACTGGAGGCGGCCGAAATGTGGTTCTACAGAAGGATGCTACGGATACCGTGGACTGAGCATGCAAGCAACGAGGAGGTGTTGGAAAGAATGGCAACAAAAAGGAAATTGATGCTGAGCATCAGGAAGAGACAACTGAAGTTCCTGGGACATGCAATGAGGAAAGAGAACCCTGAAGAACCTGATACTGACTGGTCAGATAGAAGGAAGGAGAGACAGAGGAAGGCAGCGGATAACATATTTGCAGGGTCTGATCAGGTGGATGACGGAACGGGGGTTGCCAGGAGCAACAGGAGCAAACATACTAAGAGCCACAAGGGATAGGGAGATGTGGAGAAGCATGATCGCCTACGTCCTGAAGGGACAGGGCACATAGAAGAAGAAGAAGTGGTGTCTGTAATCTGACATGTTTCTCTGAAGAAGCTTCTTAAAGTGGTTTATTAAAGACGAATAATTTTAAAAATCCAAAAGACAGTATGTTGAATTGAGGGGTAGTTTCATTGGTCAGATACGTGTCACGTGTGATAAAGCAATGGATGAATATTAAATGAAGAAGAAAAAAAGTTGTCTGTTTAATTACGTATCATTCACTACTCGACGACATAATTATTGCAGAAAGAATAAAATAAGACTCTATTAAAGAGTAAATATGCTGAAAGAGCTTTAATAACTGGTAGTAAAGAGAATGACTTGACCCGAGGTTGCCTCGCTATTGTCTCTGTCTTCAGCAGCGTGACAGGAGGGAAATAAAATGATCTGAAAAACGTAAATTACTTATGATTTTATCTAATATGTTTTTTCCACTAGATTTTCTTTCCATCATTTTTGTTTATCTGCTTCCAATGTCCTGGATATGACGGCCTCTGAATGGGAGGTTGTGAGGAGCATGGAACCACCATTTTATTGCTGCTGTTCACAAGTCCACCCTGACCTGGAGTGGTAGCACCTGTTAGGGTCTTAGCTATGGGCAAATAGTTAACCCCCAAACTGGGGTTAAAACACTATGAAAGTATAAAAATACTTTTATCGAAAAATATACATTTTTGAAGGCAAAAAAATTGCCAGCATTATTTTTTAATACAAAATTAGAAAACATCTTCAGTTTTCTAAAATGAAAAAATAAAATAAAAAATATTTGATAAAAATCCAACTAAATCAAGTTTTTCACGACAACCGAACATAAAAAAAATACTTAATAAAACCCTACTTTTTTGGCATTAAATAACCCACAGAGGTGTTGATATGCCGTTAAACAAAACTCAAAATCTGCTTCCATCTCATCGTCCATCCGTTTGTTTTCTTGTTATTATCATTTTGCTTCTTTTTCTTTCTTTTTTTTTTTATTTACTTACGGATGCAATCATTGTCTACTGCTCACCTTGATTATTAATTCAATAATTATGGTGAATGTTTGGTTTAGTTTGTTCTTTAACTTATAGACATTTTTGTAGTGTCATTTCATGAAAAGTTTCTTAAAAGTGGGAGCGTTGATTTTATCTTTTCTTTTTTTTTTTTTTTTTCTAAAAATAAACATCGATCTTCAACTCTTTTCTTTTTTCACATTTACTCTCTCCCATTTTCACATATCCTTTTTTATTTATCTAATTCCCCTTTTTACTTTTAAAATATCCGGTCATGTGCTTCTATTATCCACCTAGGGATCCTTGACAAAATCCACCGGAGAATCTGTATAGTGATAGATCCCGACTTGGCAGATCGGACGGCGCAATGTGACTTCCCTGCTTCTCTTCTACAAACACTTTCACGGCTTCTGCTCCGATGAACTTAGCTCACTTGTGTCCCTTATCTATGAATTGACTCGAGAAACAAGATTAGCAACTAGGTCCCACCCTTTTGCTGGGAAACCAAGAAAATGTAAACGCAAATTCTACTCCAGCGGCTTCTTTTCTCGCACTTTCCGCCTGTAGAATTTTCTTCAGTTTACATGCTTCCCTGACAGCTACAATCTCCAGTAGTTTAAATGTAAAGTCAAGTCATCTCCTATCTCACAAACCTGCATCCTCTCTCTCTCTCTCTCATGCTCCTTTCTCCGTCCACTCCACTCTCATCAATATTCTTATACTTCTCTTACCCACTTCCTGACACCCTTATAACCTGTCACTCTTTCTCATAACTTTGCTTTTATGTAACCCTCTGCGCACCAGTGGCAATAGAATGCCTTGTTGGGGCGATATGGTTATAAAAAATCTCCATTTTTAAATGCCCCTTTCTATATTGATGTACTTATTTTTCTAATACTCCCAAAAAATTTTTAAAGCCCTTTTCTACTCCTTAAATGCCCTTTTCTATATATTTGTCTTTTTTTTAGTAATCTAATGCCCTTTTCCACGTTTACTTAAGGATGTGCGTTGTAGTGCAGTGACTATCGGCTTGGAATGTAAAATTGGGGAGCCGAGTTCGAATTCCAGTTGAATTCGTTGCATTCACATACACGCAAATACCCTTGGGAAAGGTACCAATCTCTTCCCTTCAGCTATGGGTTAAATAACAGGAGAGATTGGGTTCTATGGCCATAGTCGGCAACCGGTCTACTGCAGAAAGCAATGGCAACCTACTGCAGGATAATCTTCGGCTCAGTCAGTCATTTCTCGAAAGAGACACGATCGCCTAAGCGTATATCACGTATGGCACTTAACTGACTTTTAAAATCTTCTTTCTAAGTGCCCCTTTCAATATTTATGGACCTTCCTATTTCCTAAAGCCCTTTTCTACTTTTTAAATGCTTTTTTTTTCTATATTTTTATGTCCCTTTTATTCTTGTAATCTTCCTTTCTACTTTTAAATTCCTCTTCCCACGTGACTTACGTCCCTGTCTATATTTCGAATGAGCCTTTCTGATGTCTCTCTTTACGTTTATGTTGTTCCTTTTTATTTTACTTACACTACCGGCCATAATATATATATATATATATATATATATACACACGACCGGCCATAATTATCAGGCAACCTCAGTTTTAAAAGAATAATGTATTTTATACTATTTTTAGTATTTATTGCCAAGTGGATAATTCTAAATGAAAATAGAATGGTTTTGTTAATACTGCACAATAACATGTGCATCAAATGAACTGTTCTGGTGTCCAATTTTTGTGCTCTCTTCCCCATGCTAGTCTCTTCTTATTCGCTGGCCGAAGCAAAGGCTTCCTGGCTGCCTTGTAAAATTTTGCAAAGTAATAATAACAAAAGAACAATTCTATTTTCATTTCGAATTATCCACTTGGCAATAAATACTAAAAATAGTATGGAATACATAATTATTTTAAAACTGGGGTGGTCTAATAATTATAGCCGGTAGTATACACACACACACATATATATATATATATACATATATATATATATATATATATATATATATAGCGCAAATCTCTAGGGTGCGATATGTAAATTGTCGCTATTTGCCTTGTAAAACTTTTTAAAGTAATAACAAAAGAACCATTCTATATTCATTTAGAATTATCCACTTGGCAATAAATACTAAAAATAGTATGAAATACATCATTTTTTTTTTATTAACTGAGGTAGCCTAATAATTATGGCCAGTAGTGTAGGTCCCTTTCTAGATTTCTGATGTTTCGTTCTATTTTTTTACGACCTTCTATAACTTTCCTACGCCCCTTTCTATTTGTCTTGTAGTGTAGGGATCTAGTTAATGTTTCTTGGATTCGGCCTTCTGTCTTACTTAACCAAACTCCCTACAGCTTACAAGTTTTATCCTGAATTATCATCATCAGAAGGTTGGTAGTCAGTTGGAATATGTGCATTAGTGTCGAAGAGTGGAATAATAAAATAAAAATTTTAAATGTTAAAATAGTAATTTATTAAAAGAAGGATTAACATGAGTTGTAGAAATTAATGTTCATTGAGAAAGGTAAGTGTATCAAGAGTTCGTACAAAATGTTCGTGGTAGTAATTGTTGAAAGAGATAAGCTCAGGTCACACCTTCCCTTTCTCATCTTCGGGTCGATCTGAAGTTGGTTACATTTTAGATGTGTGTCAGCAAACCGCCTCCCCTGACTGACCCCCGTGACCGGTTAGAGACCATCCTTAAATATTGAATCCAGTCACATCGGGTGGCTCCAGAATTTTTTTTTATTTTTACTGTGGAAAAACCGTTTCTTTGACGTATTTCGAATTTTGTGATTCCCTGACCAATCAGGATCCAGAGTTCCGCTACAGTCTCATTCCTCTTTAAAAATTAGCCGGTGGTGACATTCTACAGATTTCTTTCAAAATATGTATGAATTACCATCGTCTCTTAGGAAAGCTAGGAGAGTGGTTTCCTGTAACCTCTCTTCGGTTGGATGCACTAAAGACTAAAGAGCTACATTTGCTCTTTCAAGTTTCGATGTTCAATACACCATCATCAGGTAAATATACTTGGTGATGTATATAATGATAATGAGATTTAAAATAAACTAAAAATGAAGAATATGATGTCGTAAGTGTATGGTGATCACAAGTGACATAATTGTACAAATTTTTTCAGGTAAGGGAAACCAACTGTGAAACACATAAATTTCAATGTATACATTGAAATTAACATAAAAAACTTCCAACGCACAAAAACCTAAAAATTATTTTAAAAATACATTTGTTAGATTATTTATATTAAACTTAATTTTTTTTTTATTAATAGATTTCACTTAATAACCTACCAACCTAACGTCTTTAAAATAACCTACCAACCTAACGTCTTTAAAATAACCTACCAACCAAACGTCTTTAAAATAACCTACCAACCAAACGTCTTTAAAATAACCTACCAACCAAACGTCTTTAAAATAACCTACCAACCAAACGTCTTTAAAATAACCTACCAACCTAACGTCTTTAAAATAACCTACCAACCTAACGTCTTTAAAATAACCTACCAACCTAACGTCTTTAAAATAACCTACCAACCTAACGTCTTTAAAATAACCTACCAACCTAACGTCTTTAAAATAACCTACCAACCTAACGTCTTTAAAATAATCTACCAACCTAACGTCTTTAAAATAACCTACCAACCTAACGTCTTTAAAATAACCTACCAACCTAACGTCTTTAAAATAACCTACCAACCTAACGTCTTTAAAATAACCTACCAACCTAACGTCTTTAAAATAACCTACCAACCTAACGTCTTTAAAATAACCTACCAACCTAACGTCTTTAAAATAACCTACCAACCTAACGTCTTTAAAATAACCTACCAACCTAACGTCTTTAAAATGTTTCAGAAATAGTTTTTAAACTTTATAAATTATTACAATTAAAAAAATGAAAATAATTCTTTTAAGATTTCATTATTAATGGAATTTTTTTTCTTCAGACAATAATTTCCTTAATTGATAGTATTTATTAAAGCAATTAAAAGCTTATCTAACTAAAGAATGTTATCGTTTTATTGCATTTTAATTTTACTATTCGGAGCAGATTTTCGGAAAAAAGAGTTAAATTGTTGAAAAATTTACAGTTAATTTACATTCCTCAATGAGTCCTGCGTTTAACTAATAAAAATAATTTTCCCTACAAAATTTAATTTCTTGAAATTTCATGAATTTACGTGCAGGGGATAAAAGATGTAAAAATAATTTTAGCAATATTTTTATAAAATAATTATTTCAAAACTAATTTAATTTATTTGGGAATAAGTGCTGAAAGTTTCATTAAAATTCGACAATTATTTGATTTTTGAAAGAATTTCCAAGTTAATGTGTTTGTCGCAGAAAAAAAAGTGAGTTATGTGATATGAAGTTTTCCATCGTAAACTCGAATAACGATTTGGCTCCCCGCTAACAAAACTAAAAATAAGATTTTTTTTACCGAATTCTTATAAATGATAACAAACATTTTGATGAAGAAAGTATGTCTTTATTAAGTTTGGGACCTTTTTTTTTTCATACTAAGATTTCTTTTTTCAGTGATTTAGTAGAGGTACCTAATATATCCTCTAAACAAAATTTTAATAGAAATACACTCAAAATTAGGTATTCCTGCACACACAATACTGACAATATTATTCATTCACACAAACAAAATTTTAGGAATTTAGATAGAACTAACTCAAAAACTGATATTTTGCCATCCTGTAATTGTAAGTCACTCAACAACTGTCCGGTGGAAGATGAGTGTAGATCAACTCTTTTAGCCTTTAAGTGAAATGAAATCTATGTTTAGTGGAAAAAATTAAAACAGTAAAATATCCCAAGCAAAATCTGCTTTCAAACTGACGTAATGGATTACCGTAAAAAGTAGTGGCAACTTACTGCGTAATAATCATCTGCCCAGCCAGTCATGTCTCGAAAGAGACATAATCGCCCAAGCGTCTATCACATGTAGCAGTTAACTGACGGAAGGAATTGATAAGCAAATGCTGTCATAAGTCCAAATTTAAAAATTTTGAATTTTAATTTTTGGCCCTAATCCCCGTAAATATAATCTAATTTTATTATTTTTTGACAGTTTTTTTTCTTCCCTACTTTTTATCTATTGTAAAATTTATTACTACAATCATATATATTAACCATTTGTTACTTTACTTATTCTGATCTTACAGCTTGATATTAATCGGTTCCTTAATTTCTCTATTATTTTATCAAACTATTATCCCTTTCCCCCATTATGATTGTTTTTTTTTCTTTTTAATTTCATTTGTTCATTTTATTTCTTCATTGTTTACCTTGAAGCCGTAGAAGCTGGCCGAATTTTTCTTTAATTAGGCCTTGTGTCAGACTTAACCGAACTCTCTACAGCTTACAAGTTTTATCCAGAATTATCAGAATTATCAGAAGGTTTTCATCAGACGGTTGGAATGTGAGAAATAGTGGAATAGTGGAAGTGTAGCTATATGGAGCTGGTTAATGTTTCTTTGATTTGGCCTTGTGTCATACTTAACCGAACTCCCTGCAGCTTACAAGTCCTATACGGAATTATCATCAGAAGGTTGGTTGTCGGCAGGTTGGAATATGTGGAATAGCGTAAGAAGAATAAAATATACATTTTGCATTTTAAAATAGAGATTTAAACTATCGCCCGGTTCACACTCCACCCACATCTATTGAACAGGCGAAGAGGCCCATCCCTTGTTTCCTGCTTAGGATGCGGTTTCCGGTTTTCTCTTTTCCACTCTTTTCACTCCTATGTAGCCCCCTGCACATCAGTGGCTTTACCGCCTTGCTCGGGGTGATATGATTAAAAAAAAACACACACAAGTTAATGTTCAATTAGAAACATTAACAGGTTAAGGGTAGAGTTCGTACAAAATGTTCGTAGTAATAATTGTTGAAAGAAATAAGAAGAAAGAGAACAAGGTGCGACCTGACCTTATCTCCGGGTCGATTTGAAGTTGGTTACATTTTAGTTGTTTCGGCGTCTCGCGGCTCCTGTCTGTGACTCTCTGACGCTGCGAAGACATTTATGTCCTTTTGAATTTCGCACTGGATCGCTAAGTCCTTCCAAGTCTGACAAGTCACGCCCATTGGTCAAAAATCATTTTAACACCTACTTGCGAAATCTGGTTTTGACTTTTTTGTTAAGCAGATGGCCAATCATTTTCTATTTGGGAGAACCAAGATTTCACACATCGTTGTGAATTTTTGTAAAGTGAAGAGAGTTGATTTTAATTTATTTCTTATCCGCTAAAATCTGTTTACTCTTGATCTTATTCATTAATACTTTGTTTAATGTAACGCTTCTTTATCATGTTTTAGGTTTTCCATTCCGGATTTTTTTATCTATCGATGTATTCTTTCTTAAATTTTCACTTCTAGGTTAACAGTAAATTGTCTAAATCTTTATTTGATTTAATTTAACTAATTTAATAGATTTTTTTTCTAATTTACCTTTAGATTTTTTCTCTGATCGGCAATAATACTTCAGATAAATTAGGTTTAAATAGAAATCATATCTAAAAGTGTTTTTTATATATAAGGTTTATATATTATAAATTCATTTCATTGTTTCTTTAGACATCTTTTTATATTTGTAATATGAATTTTGTTTTAGGTTTTTCCCTTATAAGTTATTTTTCTTTAGATAAATTAATTTTTATTTACTTATTTACCTGTTTCTGAGATGAAATAGTATTTACATTATTCGGACTATTGTCCTCATTTTAATGTAAAACTTCTTTATCATGTTTTAGGTTTTCCATTCTGGATTTTTTTTTTTTTTATCGATGTATATATTTTTACTGAAATTTTCACTTTTAGATTAACAGTAAATTGTCTAAATCTTTATTTGATTTTGTTTAACTGATTTACTGTTGTGGAGTAGTTTTCGCACTGTAGGTTATAATCGTGCTCTGTCGGTTGCTAATTGACTTAAAGTACGCAAAATGTAAGGAACTTGGCGATCTTTCACTAAAAGATGACTCCTTAGTATTAGGCAAACTGCCGACTAATATCAACTACATAGTAGTTCTACTGAACTCCAATAGAACTCTAAAGAGCTCCTATGAACATCCCAAGAACTTCTCCCAATAACTTCTTGCTAACTCTCATTAAGATAGGAGGGAGAGTCCGTTATCTGAGGAATAGGTGTGTTTCACCATAACATTTAGCAGAATTTTTTTTTTCTAATTTACCTTGTTTAGGTTTTTCTCTGATCAGCAATAATACTTCAGATAAATTAAGTTTATATATAAATCATATCTAGAAGTGTTTATATATATATATATATATATAAGGTTTATATATTGTAAATGTATTTCATTGTTTCTTTAGACATTTTTTTATATTTGAAATATTAATTTTGTTTTAGGTTTTTCCCTTAAAAGTTATCTTTCTTAACATTAATTAATTTATTTTTATTTACTTTTTCTTATTTTTCTGTTTCTGAGACGAGGTAGAATTTACATTATTCGAACTATTGTCCTCATCTTTATTGCCATTTGTACGACGTTTCGGCTCTTGTACTCTGCGGCCTTCTTCAGGTGCTAGGACTTTCGAACCGAACCTTTTATTACAATCACTGGGGTATATGAACTTCATTCCTTGCGTAGTAGTGCCTCTTCTGGTAGTCATGAGTTATCTCCCTCTAACCCTGTAAGTTATTTGTTCACCACTACTGTGGCTGTTATTAAACTCTCAACTCCTTGGGTCAAGTCACAGGAATTAACTAACGTCTATATCCAATGGGCCATCACTTTCCCTTTATGTAACCCACTGCGCAACAGTGACAGTAAAACTGCCTTGCTTGGGGTGAAATGATATATATATATATATAAAATGTGTGTTAGAAATACGGCAGTGAATGCAGGACAATCTCGTCAAAAACGAAAAAGAAACTCATGACGAAGAAGTGACAGAAGGTTCTACAGAAGGATGATTAGGATACCATGGACCGAACATGTGAATAAGAACAAGGTTTGATGCACGAGAGACTAAAAAACAAAAAGAAACATATTTTTAACATCAAGAAGAACCAGTTGAAATTTCTGTGGCGCTAAACAAGAAAAGAAGGGTTGGCAAATCAGATGCTCACAGGGCAGATAGAGGAGAAATAGACAGGAGAAAGTAGCGTGTGACATACTTAATCGGTTGAGTAAATGGATGACAGTAAAAGGTTTGGAAGAATAATCGCCTACGTCCTGAAGGGACACGGCACATAAAAGATATCTTTAGGTAAGAGGATAGAGCGTGTATAGAGGGGCAAAATGTCTGTTTCATGCTTGAACGCAGCCCTCAGGACATGTCTGCAGTGCCTACTACTATATATGTTCACTGAGATCGACACTTATATATATATATATATATATATATATGAGAGAGAGATATACTCTACTTGTTTCGGCATTCTCCCTGGTCGGATTGAGCCGATTTCCTCCCAAGTGATGGAGAAAGTTTCGTTGGGATTTGTTTAAGGGCAGGGTCCCAAGTTCTAACCTGTATAGACCTCATGCATTTTAATTGTCCCGCAACAGGTTATCAATATCTGCTGCGGTAGACTGGTTACCAGCCAAGGCTATAGAATCCAATCCGTTCTGTTATTCAACCCCATAACTAGAGGAAAGGGATGGATTAATACCTTTCCCAAGGGTATTAGTGCGTAAGTGAATGCAGTGCATTCAACTGGAATTCGAACTCGGCTCTCCGAGCCGTAACGCGAATCCGTCAGTATGTGTATATATATATATATATATAATTTAGAAATTTATATTTCGTTGAATAGCTATTTCAGCGAGAAAATTCTCTTTTCATCAGCAACGAGTTTTTTTATCGTTGTTTTTATCATATTTGGCTCTTTACATCAAGCCCTCCACCATTTTAATATTGATAAAATTAATATTAATAGAAACTGGTTTTTAGTATTTTACCTGTATACATTACTTTTGGTGGAGGAGTGGTTTAAAATATATATATATATATATCCGAGTGAATACAGAACGAAGAAAGAATTCTTACAACGTCCAAAAACATTAATTTAAAACAGTGCTCGATATATAATATATAGCGCTGTGAATATTTATTATAAATTATATTTTAGAACATGTACATAATTTTTCTATATATATCCACGACATTGATATTTCAATGTCTCATCAGGCGGTAAGTTACTTTACACACCGCCTAATGAGACATTGAATTATGTACATGTTCTAAAATATAATTTACAGTAAATATATACACTACCGACCATAAGTTTGGAACCACCCAAATTTTTAGAATCAAATTTGCCTAATTTGTATTTTTGTTATTCTTATGAAGATGTCAAGTAAAAAAAAATGTATTCTTTTCATCTTTAAAGTAAACATTTACTCAGTTTGCTACTTGACTCCTCTTGTTGTGATCAATTTTTTGCCGAAAATTCTGATTTGTTCACATATTATAATTCTGGGATAATTTATTTTTGTAAACCATATTAATATTTATAAATGGCAAGAAAGAAACAGATTAGCATTGAAAGAAGAGCTCAGGTTGAATGATATTCTGAACGTGTTATCGCTAAAAAAATTAAGCCTATCTAAAAATGGCGTGCATTATTGCTTTCAACGACTTCGTGAAACTGAGTTAAATATTGACAGAAAAAGATCTGGTAGGCCCAGAGAAACATCTATTGTAGAAGATAGGCACTTGATCATATCTAGCAAGAGGAATAGAAGAAAAGCCGCTCCGGAATTAACAACTGAAATTAATTCCACTCGGCAACATCCAGTATCTATTACTACTGTTAAGAGACGACTTCATTCTACTGGACTTAAAGGCTGTGTAGCAGTTAAGCAATCACTATTAAAGAAGGTGAATAAGGGATGAAATTGATCGTACAGTTTGAAAGGAACTTCCTAAAAATTAACAGATGTTGTTTAAATGCTTGCAGGCTGCTTGGAAATCACTTCCACCAACTTATAAAAATAAGTTATTAGAATGCCAAGGATTTGCTCTGCAGTAATAAAGGCTCGTGTTGGTTTATTTGATGAAAAGAAAATATGAACTAAATTTAATTAAATTTGAAATTACTCTGTTAATTTTGGTTTTAATTGTTGTACAATTGCGAGCAACAATGAAATATATCTATATTTATTCTTCTAAGGCATAACATTTATTTATTTCTCTAAGACAATAAATCTAAGTGGTCCCAAACTTATGGTCGGGAGTGTATATATTCGTGTAAAATCTTTTGTACATTAAAGAAGGAAGCTGATAATGGTTCGCCTGAAATAGGCCAAAAGCCCCGATTTACCATAAAATAACGTGCCTGCCTTAATTTTTCTTATGTTTGCTCTATATGTATTTGATTCGAGTCTGGACTCGTCTGGGGTTCTTACACCCAATTTCCCACCTAGAACTGAGGCTCAACTGAATAACGTCCACATTACACCGTCGCTTGTCTCTAAGATAATCTCAAAATTTGACCCTCACAAAGCGAGCGAAGGGGACGGAATCCCAATCATAAAGAAATGTGCTTCTGAACTCTCCTCTGTCCTTTCTAAGTTCTACAACTTCTGCCTATCTGCTTCCTGCTTTCCTGCCTGTTGGAAATCTTCCTCCGTAGTTCTTATATTCAAAAACACTGGAGAACCCTCGGACCCCGCAAATTACCGCCCTATAAGTCTCCTTCCGATCTTTGGCAAAGTGTTCGAGCCCATTATCAACGCCGAGGTGGTTCAGCACCTCACAGCACACAGGCTCCTCTCGGACAAGCAGTACGGTTTCCGCTTCACCAGGTCTACTGCTGATATGCTAACAACCATGACCTAGTATATGTACCAGGCACTCGACAGAAATGGCGAAGCCCTAACCGTCGCCTTGGATATCTCGAAAGCGTTCGACAGAGTTTGGCATGCTGGCCTTCTATGCACACTCCGGAACTATGGTATAGCTGGACAATTGTTTGAACTAATCCAGTCATTCCTATCTAACCGCACATTGTAAGTGGTATTAAACGGACATGCCTCCCATAACTACCATACGAAGGCGGGTGTCCCTCAAGGCTCTATCCTAGATCCTACGCTCTTTCTGATCTACATTAATGATCTCCCTCATACCATAAGATCCCAAGTACGTATGTACGCCGATGACACCACAGTTTATTCTTGCCTCGATCAAAAATCTGGTGTGGGCCACAAAGCTAACCTTGCAGCCGAGCTTGGAAAGGACCTCCAATCCGTAGTGGACTGGGGTAAGAAATGGCTCGTAAATTTTCATGCAACTAAAACGAAGCTACTATCAATTAATCATCATAGACAATCGCACCTACCTCCCATTAGCATGGACCAGGCTTGCCTCCCAGAGAGTAAAACACTACGTCTCCTTGGTCTCATACTTTCAGCGGACCTCAAGTGGAATGACTATATCGAATCCATTGCTAAATCCGTTGCTATGAAAGTCGGTTCTCTGTGCATAGCCCGGAGGTTTTTTCCGTCTGAATCTATCCTGCACATTTATAAATCTACCATCCGTCCGTGCATTGAATACTGTTGCCATATCTGGTCAAGTACCCCTGCTATTTTCCTTGGGCTTCTCGACAAGGTACAGCGGAGGGTCTGTAATGTGATCGATACCGACTTAGCAGACCGCCTGCTGTCTCTCTCTCACCGGCGCGACGTGGCTTCCCTGTGTCTCTTCTATAAATACTTTCACGGCTTCTGCGCCGATGAACTTAGATTACTGGTGCCCCCTAGGTTCGAATTTGCACGAGATACTAGATTAGCAACTAGATCCCACCCTTTTACAGTGAAACCGATAAAATGCAACCGCAACTTCTACTCCAATAGTTTCTTTTCTTGCACTTCCCGACTGTGGAATGCCCTTCCACATGACTGTTTCCCCGACGGCTACAATCTCTAGGAGTTTAAATGTAAGGTCAATAGACACCTCCTAACAAACTAACTTCCATTCTTTCAAACACTCTTCCCACCCACCCAACTTATCTATCACCCCCCTTCTGACATTTGCTATATCTAACCTCTCTTTCTATTTACCTTTCCCTATGTAGCCCCAAGCGCAGTAGTGGCAGTAGAATGCCTTGCTTGGGGGGAAAGGATTTAAAATATATATATATATATATATATATATATATATATTACAGCTCTCTTAGAGAGTTATCCTACCACTGTATGTACAGGATACTCCTTTGGATTCTTCTATATCTACACCGCATGCTTATATATATATATATATATATATATATATATATATAAAAACTTATTTTAAAAAAATGGAACTTTGCTTATAGACTCCGAAACGGCTGAACCGATTTTCTTGAAAATTTACACAGTTGTACTATAAGCGTGTGCGAGTGTTCTTAGCTAGGTTTTGTGTCGAGGTACCCCCCGATAAATATCGATAATCGGGTTATAGGAGGTTTTTTTTTTTTTTTTAATCATCTCACCCCAAGCAAGGCATTCCACTGCCACTATTGCGCATGGGGCTACATAGGGGAAGGTAAAGAGAAGGAGTGGTTAGACATAGGGAATGTCAGGAGGAAGGTGACAGATGAGTAAGGATACCGAGGATGAGGGTTGGGCAGATAGGAAAAGTGTTTGATAGAATGGGAGCAGGTTAGTGTGTTAGGAGGTGTCTATTGACCTTACATTTAAACTCCTGGAGATTGTAACCGTCGGAAAAGCAATCGTTGGAAGAGAATTCCACAGTCGGAAAGTGCGAGGAAAGAAACTATTGGAGTAGAAGTTGCGGTTGCATTTTATCGGTTTCACTGTAAAAGGGTGGGATCTAGTTGCTAATCTAGTATCTCGTTCAAATTCCTATTTAGGGGGCACTAGTGATCTAAGTTCATCGGAGCAGAAGCCGTGAAAGTATTTATAGAAGAGACACAGGGAAGCCACGTCGCGCCGGTGGGAGAGAGACTGCAGGCGGTCTGCCAAGTCGGTATCTATCACATTACAGACCCTCCTCTGAACCTTATCGAGAAGCCCGAGGAGTGGTCCGATTTTAATCAAATTTGATTCACTCATAGACAAAGACATAAGAAACGATATTCATTCACAAGTTTCAAGGTTACAGTTCTTAAAATAGTGCAGAAAATTTGATATCGATACCAAGAAATCAAAATTTGACTTGCATCCATTTATTTTTCTTTCAGTCTACAGTTTCGCTTTAACTGGAAACAACTATTGCTTTTTAGTCTTTCGTGCCAACGTCCAAAGAGTCTGAGCTTCAGGACCATGGATTAGGTTTAAAGCTTTCATTACACCCGAGCACTGCCGGGCTATACTACATACACACACACAATGATTGCTGATGGTATTAAAAAAGAACTTAATGTCCATTAAGAGAACTATAATTTATTTATACTAAGAGTAATTATACATTTTTTCCTTCATGGTGAGGTACAACAGTGTATATTTATTATTAAGAGCGCATATATATATATATACACACACACACACACACACACACACACACACATTATGGTTATTGGAATTTTTCTTCGGAATGTATGAGTTGTTTGCTATTCAGTCATGTAGGCTAAAATCCTCTTATTACTTCGGTAGAATTCATTTGAGCCTAAATTCAACCGACGCGGTCTACCTTTTTTCATTTCCATTTGTTCTCCTTGTCTGTTTCTTTGTATCTTTCTCTTTTTCGATCTTCTTGTCTTTCTCTTCTTTTTTTTTCCCCTTTCGCTCTTTCTTCTTTGGCTTTCTTTTTATCTTCCTTTTCTGCTTTCACCTTTTTTTCCTTTCTCCTCTTTCTTCTTCACTCTTTTCTTCTTTCTTCGACTCTTTTTCCTCTTTAGTTATTTTCTTCTTTCTTATAGCTCTCTTTCTGTTTTTTTTTCGCTTCGTCGCTCTTTTCCTCTCTCTCTTTCTCTCTCTCTCTTATGACGTCAGACGCGCAAATTACCTGTGTCAGATCGCTTTACTCGATATTTACATCTACCTGTACATCATGACATTCATGTTTACATTTTTGCAAACGTTACGACATTCTATCCCAACATTACAAAAAGAATACTTTAACTACGTTTATCGGGCTTCCTTCTCAAATATTTATTTTCTGCTATAAACCATTATTTTGACTCTTTTTTTTTTTTCCTCGTTCGCTCTTCTTCTTTTCATCTTTCTTTTTTCCCCTCTTTCTCGCTCTTTCTCTTGCTCTTTTCTCCTTTCGCTCTTGTTCTAGCTCTTTCTTTTGCTCTCTCTCTCTCTCTCGATTTCCACTTTCTCTCTCTTTTCTTTCGTTCTTTTTCTCTAACTCTTGTTTTCCTCTTGCACGCTTTACTTTTTCGCTCTTTCTAACTTTTTTCTCTCTTATTCTCTCCCTCCTTAACTCTTTCTTCCTCCTTCGCCCTTTTCGTCTATCGATCTTTTTTCCTCCTTCGCTCTTGTTCTCTCTCATTCTTTTTCCCTTTCGCTCTCTTTCCTCAGCTCTCTCCGTCTTTCGCTCTTTTTCTCTCTCACTCTCTCCCTCCTTTACTTTTGTCTCTCGCTCTCTTTTTGTCTCTCGCTCTCTTTTTGTCTCTCGCTCTCTTTTTGTCTCTCGCTCTTTTCCTCTCTTGTTACTTTATTCTTTCGCTCTTTTTTCTTATCCTTTTTCTCTCTTTCCCTCTCTCTTTTTTCGCTCTTTTTTCTCTTGCCCATTCGCTCTTTCTCTCACTCTTTTCCTCTGTCACGCTTTTCCTCGCTCATTCGCTCTTTCTTTCACTCTTTCTTCATTTCGCTCTCGCCCTCTCTTCCTCTTTCGCTCTCGCCCTCTCTTCCTCTTTCGCTCTCGCCCTCTCTTCCTCTTTCGCTCTCGCCCTCTCTTCCTCTTTCGCTCTCGCCCTCTCTTCCTCTTTCGCTCTCGCCCTCTCTTCCTCTTTCGCTCTCGCCCTCTCTTCCTCTTTCGCTCTCGCCCTCTCTTCCTCTTTCGCTCTCGCCCTCTCTTCCTCTTTCGCTCTCGCCCTCTCTTCCTCTTTCGCTCTCGCCCTCTCTTCCTCTTTCGCTCTCGCCCTCTCTTCCTCTTTCGCTCTCGTCCTCTCTCTCGCTCTCGCTCTTTCACTCTTTCCTCATTTCGCTCTAGCCCTCTCTTTGCTCATTTCGCTCTAGCCCTCTCTTGCTCTTGCAGTCCTGGGCATGACAGTAAACTGCATCCTGCAGCAAAGCCTCCGATTGGGAGGTTGTGAGGCACATGAAACCACCTCTTAATTGCTGTTGTTCCCAGGTCCACCCTGACCCGGTGTCGTAGCACCTGTTAGGGTCCCAGCTATGTGCAAACTGTGGTCAAAACACTATGAATGTACAATAAAACACTTTTATGGAAATATATACATAAAAATAGATTTTTTATAGAATATATACATTTTTGAAGAAAAAGTTATTACGATTACACAATTTTGAAGGAAAAAATATTCTCAGCAAAACATTTTTGAATACAAAACTAGAAGACAGTTTTCTAAAATAAGAGAATAAAAACAAAACCTTTTCATTAACATCTGACTAAAGCAACCTTCTCATTAAAACCCTACCTTTTTAGAGGTTGGTATGTTGTTAAACAAAACTCATACTCTTTCTCTCGCTCTTTTCCTCGTTCTTTCTTTCTTTCATTTTGATCGCCCAAGCGTGTTTCACGTATAGCACTTAACTGACTGATTGCGGGAAAAATGCAAGAATATACGCGGCCTAAAGATCCATCAACCCAAAATGAAATGTCAAATGAAAACTAGCCAGAAGCAACGCACAGAAAATCTTTCTGGTGAGACGCAGGGAATACAGGGCCGGGAAGCTCACCACAGAGCCCAGATCTTCCAAGCAGAGGCACAAGTGTCCACCGAATTACCACCTGAGACATTTCGAAGAAAGATCAAATGGCCTGCGGCCGTCGACAAAATGGCTTGGCATTACTTCGACGCAGACATCAGCGAGATACTGAAGTTAATTTCAAAGAGCTCGGGGATCAACTTAAAAAGAGCTCACACCATTGCGATTGGCTGTTGGTCAACTTCCAATCAAATACGTAACAGAGGCGTATGAGTTGCCTGTATAAATCAGTGTCTGTAGGCTGTTTATTTCAAAATGGGGGGCGCATCAGAGACTGATCAGCTCTGATGGCGTCGACTTAGTGAGGGGAGTATGATGTTTGAAAGACTCGAAACTGCCCAGTTAACCAATTTAGAACATCACCGGCGACGCTCGCCAGCGCGAATTTAAAAAAAAAAGAGTATATTCAAAATAATTGAGAATTATTTAAACAAGTCAGTCAGTTCAGTGCCATACGTGATACACGCTTGGGCGATCATGGTTCGAAAGAGACATTACTGACTGGGCAGAAGATTATCCCGCAGTAAGTTGCCATTGCTTTCTGCGGTAGACTAGTTGCCGACCAATGCTATAGAACCCAATCTATCCTCTTATTTGATTCATAGCTAGAGAGGGAAAAGATGTATTATATTATTAAGTAGTAATTAGTGGGGGATCAGTTTATTACTTCATAACAATATAAAACTGATCACCCACTTTGTGCCCAGTAGAAGCCTTAATGTTTTCAACTATTATATTCAGTCAGTCAATTAAGTGCCATACATGATACACGCTTGGGCGATCATGTCTCGAAAGAGACGACTGACTGACTGGGCAGAAGATTATCCCACAGTAGGTTGCCATTGCTTTCTGTGGTAGACTGGTTGCCAGCCAAGGCTATAGAACCCAATCTGTCCTGCTATTTAACCCATAACTGGAAGGAAGAAACGGATTAATACCTTTCCCAAGGGTATTTGCGCGTAAGTGAATACAATGGATTCAACTGGAATTTAAACAAGCACAAAAACTAAATAACTGGGAAATGTTTTAGCATAGAAGAAAAACGTGACAGCAGAATCTGAATGCGCATTGGAATCACGAAAAACGCGCTCCAAAAGCTAATGTGGTTCTACAGAAGGATGCTGAGGATACTGTAGACCGAACATGTGAGCAACAAAGAAGTTCTAGAGAAACTGGAAAACAAAAAGGAAACTTAGAACATCAGGAAGAGACAGTTGAGGTCTCTGGCACTCATAATGAGAAAAGAGGGCTTGGAAAATCAGATGCTCACAGGACAGATTGAAGAAAAGTGAAACAGAAGAAAACAACACATAACAGAGTATATGAATGACGAAACAGTGTTTAAAAGAAAGAGAAAATTTAATAGATTCTAGAGACAGAAAGATGTGGAGATATTTGATCGCATAACCCATAGAATAAGATTTCTATTAGGCATGATTAAAATATTACATTTAGAGAAAATCCTTTCACTTCTGTTGAAACAGAGCTTTAGTATCAGAAATTGAAATATTTGGGAACTGTTTTAACAGCGGAAGAAGAGAACGAGACAGAAAGGCCGAAGATGCCTTTCAGAAACTAAGCTGAGTTCTAAAATATAGAAAAGCTTTGGTATTTGTTTATATTTTTTAATTTAGGTAATATTTACATTATTCGGACTATGGTCTTCATCTTTATTGCCCACTGCCTGTATGTACACGACTGGAAGTGATCCTTGTTCTTGATTAGGATCTGCGACGTTCTGTTTTCAAAGTGGGGTCTTTCTTTACCTCGCTATGGCTACCACTTGTAATGAGGTTTTTCTTTTCTTTTTCTTTCTTTTTGTGTATTCAGTTCTGTCCATCACTACAGTTGCATTGCCTTTATCAGTTGGTAGCATGATGATGTTATCATTCCTCTGTAGGGTCCTGATTGCCAGCCCCTCCTCTTTCGTAATGTTTGGGTGGTTTGGCTTTCTCCAGTGTCTGTCTCTCTCTTTCCATCTTATCTCATCCGCCTGAGCCTGAGGGATCTTCAAGGCTACTTCCTCGATGCGGGCAATGATATCTACGTATGAGGACAATAGTCCAAATATTGTATATACTGCAGAAAAGCTTTCCTGGAAGAAAGGAAAAGGGTAGTCAACTGTTACGTAATATCTGCCTTTCTGTATGGCTGTGAATGCTGGACAATTTCCTCAGATGAAGAAGGGATTTGGAGCGATTGAAATATCTCTACAGAAGGATGCTGAGGATACCATGGACCGAACATAAGAGCAACAACGAGGTTTAAAAGTAAATGAAAACTAAAAAAAAATACTTAACACCAGTAAGAAATTTCTGTGGCACAAAATACGATTAGCAGGCCGTTTACTCATCGAGTGTTCTTCCGCTTTTTGATAGGTTTTTTTTTCTTATTGGTTTCCTAACGACTCACATCACCGGAAAGAACTTGAAGTCGGGTAACCGATTTAGTCACCGACACTTCGACAGTAGCGTACACACTTCTCGCACGCTCACTCTCCCTCAAATACACACACACACACACATACGTGTATGTTCGCATAGGCCGGGGTAAAAAGAAGTGTGGGGGAAGGAAAATGTGGAGAGCCATGTTCGCCTACTTCTTTAAGAGACACGGCTCATAAAAGCAATTTTTCGCGAATGGCTTATATATATATAGGAAAAACTACCGAAAAATTGTAAGTTTAAAAATGTATTTTTTTGACAGTATTTATTTCTATTATATATATATATATTTCAGACCGGCCTCGACCTTTCATCAGAAACAAATGATTTTAAAATTTAAACTAGGAACGTTCGTCGTGAGGAGCGTCTTTCGCGAGATTTTTACATCACGTGACGTAGAAAGCGATAGAGTTTTTGGATAATTAAAAAAAACGTAAGCTTAACTGTAATAAGTTTCAAACGTTGTTTTAAAAAAAGATTTTAAGTGTATCTAAAAAAAATGTTTAACTATTTATAAAGATTCAACATACCTAACTCCATATTTAACCCTAGCCTATATGTATTTAATTTTAAAATCCAGTATTTTTCTTTCTTTCTGCGTGAGTATGTGGAACTAAAATCGGAATCTATCAGTAAATATTTGCAGTTTTCTAATGTGTGTCCTGGTTGATTGAAGTGTTCAGCTAATAATAATAATAATATAAATATATAAATACTGTCAAAAAATACATTTTTTAACTTATAACTTTTCAGTAGTTTTTCCTATACATATTAAGGCAGTATACGTGGATCATCATTATGCTATATATATTTATATATATATATATATAGAGAGAGAGAGAGATTTTCTAAGCGCAACTTAAATGTGGCACAATTCCAAAAATCTGGGATACCCATTTAGGATCGGTAATACACGCTTGAGCAATCATGTCCGGAAAGTAACATAACTGACTGGGCAGAAGATTTTCCCGCACTGTTTTTTGCAGTAGACTGGTTGCCAAGCAAGGCTATAGAACCAAATATGTTCTGCTATTTAACCTATAGCAGGACGAACAATTGACGGTTCAATATCTTTACCAAGGTTATTTGCGCGTAAGTGAATGCTACGAATTCAACTGGAATTCGAACTCGATATCGCGATTTTGTGTTCCCAGCCGATATCCACTGCACCACAACGTACATTCGATCGAACTGACTACTCAGTTTTAAATAAGTTCTAGCGAGATAAGCTTTCTCACCATTACTCAACGTCGAAGTTCCCAAGCGTATAATGATATATGGGTAAATATCTCTTTACATAAATATAAAAGCATTAAAAATTAATGGTTGTAGAACTTGGCAAATATATTCCTTTGAAATTCAATCCACGTGGTTTTGTGTTTCAAAAGAAGTTTGTATCATTGCGTAATTTATCATAGAAAAAGACTGCTTATTATTTTTGTGGAAATATTTTTTTATTTGTTTCTGTCGTATAAAAAGAACTATCGACAATATCTTCTTCAATAAGCCATGTTCTTTCAGTATGTTAGCAATCATGGCTCTCCATAATTTCCAGTTCTTTGACTTCTTTTGCTATCTCTCCTAAACCTTGTTCCGCCAACCATTTAAACAAACCCATCAGGTAGTTTATACACTGTTTTCCTTTTCCCCAATTGCCTTCAGTATGATTTGTGAGTATCAAATTTTCGAAGCTCTCTTTCCTCATTATATAGCAGAAAAATTTTAATTTTCTTTCTGATGTTAAGCATGTTTCCTTTTTGTTGCTATTTTCTCTAAAACGTTTAGTCTGTTGTATTCTCAGCATCCTGCTGTAGAACCACATTTCTTCTGGTTCAAATCTCTTTTTCATCTCTGAGATTGTCCACCATTCACTGACAAACATGGGAACTGATATTACATTAGAGTTCAGTTCTTTTTTCTTTGTTTCGTAGGAAATTGCCGGATGCAGTTTCGTAATTTCCTGAATCGGGATGTTTTGACTATCACTTCTTGATTATAGAACGGTATTTACATTATTCGAACTATTGTCCTCATCATTGTTGCCATTTGTACGACGTTTAATAAGAAATCATTCTATTTGTCTATATTTCTGAGATGATGTAGTATTTACAGTCTTTACATTATACGGACTATTGTCCTTATTTTGTTGCGATTTGTACAACGTTTAATAATAGATCATTCTATTTGTCTATATTTCTGAGATGAGGTAGTATTTACATTATTCGGTTCATCGATCACTGAGGTCAGACGTTCTCGTTCCATGTGTGATGGCACTTCCAGATGCCATATTGATATCTCTTCCAAACCCCATCCTATCATCAACTTGCTCAAGCCCATCAGGTATGTCTCACGCTGCTTTCCCCTGTCTCTCTTTTCCTCTATCCGTCCTGTGAGTATTAGATTCCCCAAGCCCCTGCCTCATTATATGCCCCAGAAACTTAAGCAGCCTCTTTCTGATGCTGAGTATATGTCCAAGTTTCCAAAATTAGATTATTAGTGAATTTCTAACAAAGTATATTCGCACTTGATATTTTTTTGTTACTTTTTTTATTTCTTTATTTTTGTTTTTTTTTTTGTTTTTTGTTTTTTCTGTTTTTTTGTTTTGTTTTTTTGGGTTTTTTGTTTTCTTTTTTGTTTTTTTCGTCTTTTTTGTTTTTTTCGTCTTTTTGTTTTTTTCGTCTTTTTGTTTTTTTCGTCTTTTTGATTTTTTCGTCTTTTTGTTTTTTTCGTCTTTTTGTTTTTTTCGTCTTTTTGTTTTTTTCGTCTTTTTGTTTTTTTCGTCTTTTTGTTTTTTTCGTCTTTTTGTTTTTTTCGTCTTTTTGTTTTTTTCGTCTTTTTGTTTTTTTCGTCTTTTTGTTTTTTTCGTCTTTTTGTTTTTTTCGTCTTTTTGTTTTTTTCGTCTTTTTGTTTTTTTCGTCTTTTTGTTTTTTTCGTCTTTTTGTTTTTTTCGTCTTTTTGTTTTAAATAGAAAAAACTAGACAGTGTAGTCAAATAGAATATTTTGGGGAATTTAGCGGTTTTTCGCAAGCTGGATTTACGTTAATTTTAGTAATTAACCTTAGGCTTGGAATTGGTTGACAAGGTTCGTTGTTGAATTTGGTTCGTCTCTTTTACTGTTTTGATTTCCAACGAAATCAAGTGAACAAGTTGAACATTTTAAGGGGCCACACCTCAAGTCGCGTCAAAGTTTCGTTTTTATTAATTCTCTTGGTCACGTCGGTGGATCGCGACCATGTTAACATTTTAATTTTTGTGGCGTCAACTAGAGGTCAAAATTTGGTTCGGTAACTTCGGACGTGGTTGATGACACCTAATTAACATTTTTCAACCAATCATAATGCATCAGTTGCTACACTTCGTTGGGAGCCTCTGTGTTTAATTAGCACAAAATTTAAGATTTAAAAAAGACGTATGAAACTGATTCTACAACATCGATACGGTTTTATATTTTAAACATCCTTTGTTTCTGAACGAGTATAAAATTTGGCTTAATTGAAATAAATCGCTACTTAATTTCTTGGATTCGGAATTGACACCATTGCTTAAACACAAACAATTTTTCGCATGTGTTACTCGTAGATTTAAGAGAAGATATAGTTCTGTGCATTTACATGGGCGGTCCCCATATTTCCTGCTTTTTATAGCCTCTATCTGGTTCTCAATCGACTCATTAATATCCATTTGTTGTAAATGGTCAGAGGCTACCATGTTTAATGTCACATGAATTTCGGACCAATCAAATTTCTGCCAAGCTGATTGATCGCTTTATCAGAAATATTTGTCCGGTTATAGCTTTGATCACTGGGGCTTGTTCAGAGGCATTGAAGATCTGTAACAAATGTAAACAGATATAATGAATTTACGTACAACAAAGAGTTTTCTCTCTCTCTCCGTCGAACTGCTTGAATACGTAGGCGATAATGTCTCTAAATTCTGTATTGTTTTATCTTTGGAATGATAGCCGTGTGGTTTCTTCGTTGCTTTCTGTGTGGTTTAGAATTGAGTTTTCCTTCTGTAAGAAATTGCACGTCTGTTTTTGATGAAAGAATTAGCCCAATAAATTTCCTAAATAATATATTGTACTTAAACGAAATATTCATTGACTCACTTTGAACGTCATATATATTACGTTCAAAGTGAGTAAATGAACATTTCGTTAAAGAACAAATGTCTACCAGGATATATATATATATATATATATATATAAAAAACAAAAGGCTAAAATGCTAGGAAACTTCAGTACCCTGGTTTTAACCGTGAGGTCTCCTAAGGCAAGTGGAAGCCACTTCTACTTGCCTGAAAAGATCTCACGGTTGAAACTCGGGTAGTGAGTTTAGTTGACATTTTAGCCTTTTGTTAAGCATCTTTGCTCCACAGTTTCAATTTTGACTTTAGGATTGACCCCTTTTTATGGTGTTTACACATTAAGAGCTTCAGTTTTTTGCTTTCCTTTACCATGTATAAAATCATTCCCCCCCAAGTAAGGTAGTACTGCCACTGGTGCGCAGGGGGCTACAAAAGAGAAGAGTGAAGGGTAACATAGTAGAAGAGCAAGAACAAAGAGTAACCGGTTACAGGGGATGTGAGATAATGGGCAACAGAAGGATGGGGATACAAGTGTGAAGAGTGTTGCGTGAAAGTAGAATTAGTGAGTTTTAGAAAATAGATAAAAGTATGGGAGTCAAGGAGATAAGCGATGGCAATTGACGTTGCATTTAAATTCCTGGAGATTGTAGCTATCAAGAAAGCAAGTATACGGAAGGGAATTCCACAGGCGGGAAGTGCGAGAAAAGAAGCTGCTGGAGTAGAATTTGTGTTTACAATTTATTGGTTTCACTGTAAAAGGGTGGGACCTAGTTGCTAGTATAGTAGCTCGAGTAACTTCATACATAGGGGTACTAGTGATCTAAGTTCATCATAGCAGAAGCCGTGAAATTACTTGTAGAAGAGACGTAAGGAAGCCACATTACGCCGGCGAGAAAGTAACTGCATCTGAGCTGTCAAGTCGGGATCGACCACATTACAGATTCTCCGTTGAATTTTGCCAAAATACCCGTGGTAGAAGTGGCGCCTGCATTTGGCTATTTTGACTGTTAGAGGGTGGGACATTGTTGCAAGTCTGGTTGCTCGAGTAGAGTCTCGTAGAGGGGGTACCATAGAGCTCGGATCGTCGGAGCAGAAACCATGAAAATATTTGTAGAAGCGACAGAGGGAAGCCACATCCAGTGGCTGGAGTCGAGCTGCCAGGTCGAGACTGATTACATTGCAGATTCTCTTCTTCAGCCTGTCGAGAACATCGAGATGAATAGCAGGGACGCCTGACAAGATATGACAACAGCATTCAATGCATGGACAGAAGGTTGATTCGTATATGTGCAAGATGGACGCTGGCAAGAAAAACTTTTTGGCTCGACATAGTGACCCAACCTTTCTAGCAGTAGATTTAGCCTGATTTTAATGTAGTCGTTTCACTAGATGTTTGTTGAG
This sequence comes from Ascarosepion bandense, assembly GCA_037127315.1. Taxonomy (NCBI): domain Eukaryota; kingdom Metazoa; phylum Mollusca; class Cephalopoda; order Sepiida; family Sepiidae; genus Ascarosepion; species Ascarosepion bandense. The sequence continues at coordinate 4,483,214 of JBBBDQ010000387.1, read as the reverse complement.
AGAATGAGGCCGAGGAGGCGCAGTGTATTGTTTTCGAAGAGACTAGCTAGATCCATGTTAATGGGGGCGCAGGAAGAACTCTGTGGTGCAGCCTTGTTTTGGGCGCATTAAAGTTTGAGACATTTCTTACCTCAGTCGACCACAGATGGGAGGTCTTTCTCAAGATCAGCAGCGAGGTTATCTTTGTCCACCTTGTCAGATTTCTTACTGAGGCGAGAGCAAATGGTGGTATTGTCAGCGTAAATGCGTACTTTGGATTTGATCGCATCAGGGAGATCGTCGATGAAAATCAGAGAGAGCGTCGGGCCTAGGATGGAGCCCCGAGGGCCACCCGCGTTTGTGTATGTTGTGGAGGAATATCCTGTCCTACCCAGGAATGGGTATCGCCCGGGTTATAAAAGACCTAGAGCACTCGAGAGATCGAGTGTGTTCGTGACTATACGAGAGTCTTCGTCATTACACGGGAGTGATCGAGATTGTCCGTCATTATACGAGTCTAAAGCCATCGGCCTTAACCCTCTAAGGCCATTCGTATCATATTTTCCCTATAAGGAAACATTTGGTATTCATTGACTGAGCAGTCAGTACTGCTTTCATTTGAAATTTATAAAATATTTCTCTTAAAAAATTTTTCAGGAAAATATTTCTTTCAAGGCTTGTTTTCATACTGTATCAAATATGATACGAATGGCCCTAGAGGGTTAAACGAGAGTTACACGTCACTAGACGGAAGCCTACGTCCTATACAGAGACATTGCCTTCATAATTGTTATTTGTGTTAACTGTTCATTGGGTGTACTTGTATTTGGTTGATCGTGCTGAGGTATAATAAATCTCTATTTATATATCCTCAGTGTTAAGAGTTATTTCTTGCACTATTCTTTCTCTGTTTATCCCCACCCGGAATACAGCAGTGTGATAGGATAGTACCCGTTCAAGTCGATCTTCATTATGCTGTTTGATAGGAACGATTGGATCAAACCAAGTAAGCGTCCAGTGATACCATAGACATGTAGTTTGCGCAGGAGAACGGCGTGCAAGACTCTACTAAATGCTTTGAAGATATCCAGAACAACAGATCGAGTGAAAGCCATATTGTATGTCTGAGAATAGTTCAACATCTCACCGCCCATAAACTATTTCAGCTCCTACCCACCATTAGCCTGGATCAGGCTAGTCTCCCTGAAAGCAAAACACTGCGTCTCCTCGGCTTAAATCTCAAAACAGACCTCAAGTGGAATGACTATATAGAATCCATAGCTAAATCCGCTGCTAAGAAGGTCGGTTCTCTGTGTAGGGACAGGAAGGTTTTTCCGCCTGAAACAATTCAGCAAATATATAAATCTACCATTCGCCCGTGCATTGAATACTGCTGCCATATCTGGTCAGATACTTCTGATATCCACCTGGGGGTCCTTGACAAATTCCAACAGAGAATCTATAATGTGATAGATCCCGACTTGGCAGCTCAGATACAGTCACTTTCTCACCGGCGCAATGTGGCTTACTTGTGTCTCTTCCACAAATACTTTCAAGGCTTCTGCTCCGATGAACTTAGCTCACTGGTACCCCCTATATATAAAATTACTCGAGCCACAAGATTAGCAACTAGATCCCACCCTTTTACTATGAAACCAATAAATTGTAAACGCAAATTCTACTCCAACAGTTTCTTTTCTCTCACTTCCCGCCTGTGGAATTCCCTTCCGTTTACTTGTTTTCCCGACAGCTCCAAACTCCAAGAATTTAAGTGTAAAGTCAATAGTCGTCTTCTATCTCACTAACCTGCATCCTCTCTCTCATGCTCTCTTTTCCATCCATTCCTCTCTCATCAGTATTCTCATCCTTCTCTTATCCACTTCCTGACAGTCCCTATAACCTGACATTCTTTTTGATAACTTTCTTTCTATGTAACACCCTGTGAAACAGTGGCAGTAAAATGCCTTGCTTGGGGCGATATGATTATGAAAATAAATTGCTGATAGCCTCGTACAGTTTTCAGAAAATTGGTAGGAGGCTGATAGGGAGATAATTAGAGGGGTCCAAGCGTTCTCCTTAAATTCAGAAACCACAGAAGAGGACTTGAAGCAGGCAGGAAAACGGGAAACGAGAGGCAGTAATTATAGTGTTTAAAGAGAACAGAGGACACATTTCTTCAAGTCAATAACCGAAAATCCGTCACCTCTGATCGCATTATGGAGGTCAAGTTTTAAAATTTATCCTAGAGACCAGAGAGGGGATTATGTAAACTTGCCTCAGTTCCAAGAGGGAAGTCGAGGGCGTCTACTTCTGACGAGTCAAATGCGGAGTCGGAAGAAAGTCTGAGACCAAAGTATTCGGCCTTTTGTCCGCAGTGGCTGTGAGGACCTCAAATTTATTTCTTAACGGAGGAATGAAAGATTTGCCGTTGTTCAACACACATTTGCAGAGCCGAACTATACGCTGCTTTATATACATATAATTGTAAACTTACCACTATACTCGTTTCGAAAAACCCTCCGAGCACATACGCAGAAGGAAAAAAAATCTTCGTAAAAAAAGAAAGAGCTAAGCACGTGAACATCAGTCAAAGTACGTAGCCCAAAGAAAAAATCCGAGACGAGTAATCTATAACAAAAAAGCGCTCAAAACGTAAGCAGAGCAAAAAAGTAGATAATCCTGTTAGGTGATACTTGTTAGGTTTGTCGGCTCTTCAGGTTATATATATATATATATATATATATATATATAGTTGTAATGGAATGTTCCACACTCGGCAATTACTAGTCTGCTATCAGATTCCCTGTCTTGTGTATTCTCTTTACGATAACCTCTTATTTAATTTATGCACGTGTTGCTGTTCTTTCACTCGAGTACCACCTTGTCTGTTTGTAACTTCTTTAAAAGATATATATATATATATAAGATAAAACAAGGAACAAATAGCAATCGCTTATGAATTTAACATGAAAAAACTTTGGGTATTTTTATTTTTGTGTTGTTTGTTCCTCGTTGGTTTAGAAAACCTCAAATGTGTTTATCTTGTTCGCTAGCATTTGTGTGTATACTTGGCGCGTGTGTGTTTCACGATTCTAGTCGGTTGATAATATGTGCGCGTCTAATAGGAATTTTAACATATGTTTGATAAAGTTCCGTGTTGTTGATTGTGAAGTTTTATGTAAGAGTGAAAAAAAAATTACGTTGCACCTGTTATAGTTGTAGGTTAATTAATCTTAAATTCTTTAAATATGGATTTTATCTTAGCATTCTGATAGATTCTAATTCATATTTGACCCTCTATTCACAAACACACACACACACATATAGTGAAGACCAACCGTTTACGCTACCATGCTTTTGACCTTTTGGGATTCGTCAAGCGATTTTTCTTTTTGACGAAGACCGAAAAGGTCAAAACCCCTGGTAGCGTAATTAAACTGATCTTCCCTAACTTAATATCTAAATGCTTTACATGTTGAATCTTTATACAAACCTGTATTGAGCACGATGTGATACAACTCTTCACGGGTCTAATTTAGTATACCTATAACGATTTAGTGTATGTATGTATGTATATATATATATATATATATATATATATATATATATATGGTTTAAGCTAACACTTCTGGTCAAATCTCTTGCTGATTATCACAATTTACTACATGTTTTCAGATTGAGTAAAATTAAATTTCTACTTCACTGCCGATAAAAACATAAGTCAAAGAATAAGTAATATTCATAACCTAAATCTAATGAACGTAATTTCAAATACCAAAGTTTTCAACGAAATAAGGTAGGTATATATATATATATATATATATATATATATATATATATATATAATGATGTGCGTTGTGGTGTAATGGATATCGGCCGGGAATAAAAAAAAATCGGAAAACAGAGTTCGAATTCCAGTTTATTGATATTCGTTCCATTCAAATACGGACAAATACCCTTGGGAAAGGTATTAATCCGGCTTTTCCCTCCAGTAATGGGTTAAATAACAGAACAGGTTGGGTTCTCTAGCATTGACTGGCAAACAGTCTACTGCAGAATGTAATAACAACCTACTGCGGGAAAATCTCTGACCAGTCAGTTATGTCTCATTCGAGACATGATCGCCCAACGCGTGTATCAATTGACATTGACTGACTGACTGATATGTAAAATAGGAATAAATCCTCTCTTCATATGTGAGGAAATTATCCAGCATTCACAGCAGTATAGGAGTGCTGATATAACACAACAATCTAATACTCTTTCCGTTGTTTCTAACGAAATTTTCCTGTTTTTAAATTCTTTGCTTAGATTTTGGAAGGCATCTTTGCTAATTCAATGCGCTTTCAGTTTTCAGTGTCACATTCGTCATCCTCTGTTATATCACTTCGAAGATATTTAAATATGTGTTAATTTTATTTTGTCACCTCCAAGTCGTTGTACGCATCTCGGATTTCTTTTGTTTACAATTAGACGTTCTGTTTTAAAATTTGACTTTAGTCCGTTTTTTTCTTTTAATCATTTCACCCCAAGCAAGGTAGCCTCACCGCTACTGGTGCGCAGGGGTTTACATAGGAGGAAACTGATGAGAAAAAGGAACAGATTATAGGTGGTGTCAGGAAGTGGGTAAGTGTTATGGTGAAACACACCTATTCCTCAGATGATGGACTTCTATATTAATAAGAGTTAACAGGAAGTTAAGGAGTTCCTTGGGAGTTTTATTGGAGTTCAGTAGAACTTCCAGGGAGTTGATGTTAGTCGGCAGTTAGCCAAATACTAAGGAGCCAGCTTACTGTGGAAGATTACTAAGTTCCTAACATTGGGTGCGTTAAGTCGATTAGCAACTGACATAGCACGATTATAAATTTCGGTGCGAAAACTACTCCACAACATTAAGAGAAGGAAGAGAACACTGGTGTAATGAGAGTGAAGTGGATGGAGAAAAGGGCATGAGAGAAAGGATGCGAGTCAGTAAGATAGGAAATGACTATCGACTTTAAATTTATATTCTGCGAGAGTGTAGCTGTCGGGGAAGCAAGTAAATAGAAGGAAATTCCACAGGCGGGAAGTGCGAGAAAAGAAGCTGCTGGAGTAGAATTTGTGTTTACAATTTATTGGTTTCACTGTAAAAGGGTGGGACCTAGTTGCTAGTGTAGTAGCTCGAGTAACTTCATACATAGGGGCACTAGTGATCTAAGTTCATCATAGCAGAAGCCGTGAAATTACTTGTAGAAGAGACATAAGGAAGCCACATTACGCCGGCGAGAAACTAACTGCATCTGAGCCGCCAAGTCGGGATCGATCACATTACAGATTCTTTGTTGAATCTTGCCAAGAAACCCGTGGTAAATAGTAAATAGCAGGATCACCCGACTAGATGTGGTAGCAGTATTCAATACACGGGAGTATAGTAGATAAGCGCTTTCCTTTGAAATCTTGATTAGAGGACACTTTAATTATAATTCTGTGTGGCATTTTCTTTTTTACTTTTCACTGTTATTGAGATATTTCCAGTTGAGACAAAATGATTTATTGATTTGTTTTGGTATGGCTTACCACTCCTTTGAAGAGAAAAGCTAGATTATGACAATGCCACCCGGCTTGGTTGCTGTCCCTGGTCCGGAACCTGTTGTGATGACGATGACGATGACCTGAACCTGAGTGGGTTGATGCTGTCGAAACGTCACCAGTTATGACGACGCTCCCGGGTCGGTAATCGTGATGGTCTCGTCGCAGCAGGTGGTCCTCAAGACGTCTATTACAACGGTGAACTGCCCTGCCCATGCTGTGTTCTTTAATCTCAGGAAAGTCACGTTGAAAACCTGATGACCATTTCTCTACCACCTCAAACCAGACTGGACACACGTGTACACTTGTGTTGAAAAAAAAATAAACATGACACCAAAAAAAAAAATAAATAAATAAATAAGTCGGAAGACTGGATGAGTTACGGAAAAAGTCTTTATGTATGAAAAAAAAAAATTAATGATAAAAGCAGAATGTACAATCGTCGAATTCAAAGTTTACAACGGAGCGAAAGATTCGTCTAAATTATCAGAGCTTTCAATTTTCCCAATTGCTTTAAAAACAATAAAGTTCTTTCAGTGCTCTTCATCGTAACTTTTACGGAAATAGCCGAAGTGGAGCAAATGGTAGCAACAACGATAGAGGGGTCATTTGGTCTCTGTCGCTCGGCAGCTCTGAAACTTAACTTGGCTCTATACCGAAGCTTTACGGAAACGGCAGAAGTGGGGCGTTCTGGTGAAGATAGTAGATTCGTCTTATCTCCTTCGCTCGACAAGAAAAAAATCTTTTCAGCTAGTTTTTTCAGCTCGGCTCATTCTGTTTCTATACATCTTATCGAAGGCGCAGTATTCGACTTTAATTCTTTTAAGTTGATCGGCGGCAGGCTTTTCTACGCTTCTTTACATTTTCAGTTCGGAGCGCTATGGAAAGCGACCAGTTTTCTTGGTCGTGATCCCCCAGTTGGGAACACTTTTCCCTCAGTCGTTACATCTCGACTGCAACTCCAAAAAGTACGACTCAAACTGATTTTTCACACTGGGGTCTCGATTTTTATACTTGTCTCCAATTCTCTTGGGGGATAAATGACAGACACTGGGTATCTATGCAAATCAAAACTTTGACCAATGAGATTATTTTGCACCTGCACATTTCAAAGTGGAGTTATATCATGCCCTTGGTTTAACCAATGAAGTAACAACACCTCATATGAGTAGTATTCTCTTCGTTTGTTTCTTCTTAATTACATCATTTTAGGTTTTTGAAAAATTTTTAAGTCCTTTTCCATCAATTGTGGGAACTAAAGTGCTGACCTTACTTTAACTCCATCAAAAGTTTCTGGCAATTTGTTATGACTATCGTTGTCTTCCACTTTTACCGGCCAAAAATTCGCTTCTGAATACAATGGGAAAATATAATTTTCTTTTCTTCCCAATTTTCAGCTAGTTGTTTTAAGTTTTTCGGATTTTACAAGCACATAAGTATTAAATATTTCTAAGCAAAGCTCATATCGCGAATTACAATAAACAGCAAAATCAACAATAGCACTAATAGAATTTCTTTCGCTCCGTCGTATTAAACTAGGAAGTACATTTTTTATGTGGAAATAGGGTTACAAGGTCATATTTTCAGATTGTAAGACATTTTCAAAAAGAGTAATGATCTACTGATAAAGTCCTAGAGGAAAGATGGAGGTGAGAAGAGTTGTATTTTAAACTTTTCCCAAGGCTCATTGCGCGTAAGTGAATTCAAAGAACGTGACTGGAATTTGAACTCAGCTCTTTTTAATTTCATGCCATTATCCATGCACCCGATACATTCAAAATTACATCACTTTGTAGTCCAAAGCGGTCACTCATCAATGAGCTGACGAGGCTCAACGTTGCTTAACTTCGCTGATCATACAGGAACCGGCGATTCATTTTAATGTGGCCGTAAACCTTTTATTTTTATCAGTCAGTCAGTTGAGTGCCATACGTTATAAATGCTTGAGCGATCATGTCTCCAAACAGACATGGAATTCGAACTCAGCTCTCCGACTTCTCGTTCTGAGCCGATATCCACTGCACCACAACGGATAATCCACCAGTAAAATGCCATACGTGATACACACTTGGATAATGTCACGAAAAAGACATGATTGACTGGAAGATTTTCCCGCAGTAGGTTACCATTGAATTCTGCGGTAGACTGTTGGCCATCTAAGGCTATAGAACTTAATCTGTCATGTTATTTGACTCATAGCTAGAGGAGGAAGAAATGTATTATGTTATTAAGTATTAATTAGCGAGGGATCAGATTATTACTTCATAACAAAATAAAATTGGTCTCCCACTTTATGCCTAGTGGAAGCCTTAATTATGTCCCCAACTATAATATTCAGTCAGTCAGTTAAGTACCATACGGTATACACGCTTGGGCAATCATGTCTCGGAAGAGACATGACTGACTGGGCAGAAGATTATCCCGCAGTAGGTTGCCATTGCTTTCTGCGGTAGACTGGTTGCCAACCAAGGCTATAGAACCCAATCTGTTCTGTTATTTAACTCATAACTTAAGAGAAGGATTAATACCTTTTCCAAGGGTATTTGTGCGTAAGTGAATGCAATGAATTAAACTGGAATTCGAACTCTGCTCTCCGATTTCTCGTTCCGAGCCGATATCCACCACAACGAATACATGTGAGATATTTTGACAGAACTATCACTTGAATGACAAAGACAGACAAACGAGATACATACGTGCATCTTTTCTCATCGTTCTTTTTACTCATAAAAAATTTCCCTCCTGATAGCAACCTGTAGATGATTATCAATGCATCTTGTGGAAATTGCGTGATCAAAAAAATCCAGTATCACATGACTTCCTGGCGGCAAATTGAAAAAAAAAAATCAAAATCAAATTCAGAAGAAAGCATTCAAGATTAAACTGTTCTCTCTAACTGTAATTTAAACGAGGCCTCAAATAAACCAATTTAAAATGGCGGAGATTCTTTGCTAAAGAAGTAAATGTCTTATTTATTTTTCCGGTTCTGTTAAGGTTAAGGTTTCTATGCTTTAAATTGTTTACTACGGCATAATATTCTATAAATATTATTTTCGATTATTAACCAACTCGGTAGCTGATAGTAAAATTATACCGACTGAATTATTGTCATAAAAAACACACACTATTAAACAAGATAAGTTCAGAAAATATCCAACCATTGTCAATTACTTGATAACTGGTGGTGCAGCCTTGATGTAACTTCGAAACCAGTTAAAGGTGTCTTGACTGCGGATGCAAAGGCACTCTTTTTTCTTTTTTTTTTTTTTTTTTTTTTTTTTTTTGAAATTTCACAACATTAAGTGAGTTTATGTAATTTCTGATTGTAGCAGACATATTCTTTATGACTCGTATAAGGGTTTTTATTTGGGGAGGGGGATTTACTGCATACACAATTGTCAATCAGATCTTTCATTCCAGATTGGGTGTTTTACGACATTTGGTAGCTGAAGGCTAAAAGCGTCCTTAAAAACACCAACGATGACATTAAGGAGGTTGCGATAAAGCAGCTGATGGAGATCCCGAAAAATGTTATATATATTTTATTTTGCTCTGTTTTGCAAGCGACAGTTAATGCTAGGATAAATGTGTAAGTGTGACGACGGTCTCCGGCCACTTGGCGTTGATGGCTTCGACAATTGCAACGGTGTTCTTCCTCGCCCACGTTGTGAATTTTGATTTCAAGGCAGTCATGCTGAAATCTTGCTAGCTGTCTCTTTACCAAGTTGAATCAGACCGGACGCGCGCACACATTTCGGTTCATGAAAACTGCACCAATAAATTGGATGACGCCGGAATAAGTTGCAGAAAAAAGTCTTTATATAAAAACAAAAAAGAAATAGAATACCACAATCATCAATCACTTATCTCTACAACGAGACGGAAGTTTCGTTTAAGAGTAATGTTTGTCTTAACATTAATTCGAGCTTTTGGTTGGTAATGTCTGTTCACTCCAATCGGAGTTTTCAAGTTTGTGTCGATTCAAAATGTCTTATTCGAGCTTTTCACCGAAGCTTTACGGAAACTGCCGAAGATTGGTCTTTGTGTGTGGGAGGCAGTGGCGGCGGTAATTCGTCTTATTTGTCTTAGCTCAGCGCAACAACTGGTTTATTCGTTGTTTAACTAACTCTTTTCGGTCGGTCGGTCGGTCTGCTGGACTCTTTCTGTTTTTACATCTTCAGCCAGGAACTCTATCGGAGGCGACCGTCTCTATCTCTACGGTCGTGGCTCCCCGGCTGGGAACCGTCGCTCCCGTGTCGTTACATCTTGACTGTAACTCAACCCAACTGAACTTCGGCTCCAACTGATTTTGACCCTCCAGAGGACTATATTTATGCACGTCCCAAATTCTCTTGGGAAAGGCATGACGGACGCCGGGTGTCATGCAAATCAAATGTTCAGCCAATGAAATCACCCCCGCCTTCGCATTTTGAGGCGGAGTTACTTGCTTCCCTTTGTTCAACCAAAGAAGCAGCAATACTTCTGGTGATATCTCTTCTTTCCGTTTTCTTCCTTTGATTCTACTGATGACGTCATTTATTTTTCAGGTTTTCAAATCTGTTTACAGGAAAATTGAGAATTTCAGAATTCAACCATTTTGGCCTCGTTAAAGATTTGTGACAATCTTTTTTCAATAATCCAAACAATGTCTTGGCTACGGTTTATTTTCCATTTTTACCAGCTGTAAGACTCAGTGCTTTCAATGGTACGTTGTTTCCGCTTTGTCAACAACGGCCGACCGATGCGATGACCTCGTCTGACCTGCTGCCTACACCTGCAATGTTTTTAATTCACTCTATATTCAGCTAGTTTTCAATATTTCATTTTGCAATATTTTAGCTGCGTTCATATTGCAACCAAATAAACAAATTCATTATCTATTAGACTAATTTTTCTCTCTGCTCATATTGGAACAATTAATCTGCGCAATAAATAATACAACTAATAGTAGTTTCTTTCACTCCTTCGTGCTAAAATAGTGTTATATTTTTCCACATGCAAAAATAGTGTTACATAAGGTCCTATCCAATTTCAGTATTTTGAAAAGGACTAAGGCACCATTGTCGGAGGTCGAGCATTTTCTTCGTGTGTATTAAATAGCTGAATAGTTTCCGGACAGACCCCTTTAAAACAATTCTTTGAAATTGGTCTCTGAAAATCTGTTTAATGAAACTCGTAATTTCAAGCGTATTATATGAAATAATACCTTTCCATATCGCGATCCTAACGATATTGTTTTGTTTTTTTATTATTTAAAAAACTTTTTTTAATGTTATCCTTTGTTGTATGGCGTAGGTCCATAGCACATTCAGTTTGTCCGTGCAATTCATACTGCCCTAACTTGCGGTTAACAACCTGTAAATGTAGGGACGAAAAGTCGATCAATAAATTTTTGATCTGAAATTTTCACAGTATAATGTTCGATCAGTCTGATTAATCGAAAACCGTTAGATTACGTTCATTGACGAAGAAAGATTTTTTGTTTTGTCTTATGGAATATCAACCTCGGCGGGTCATTTATTGCCAACTAAATTTTTATTTATTTCTGGTAATACCTCTCTCTTTCAACAATTTAATTTTGTTTTTATAAGTTTTGTGTCTAGTAATACTTTTCTTTTCGAGTATCAAGATTCATTGAGATTTTTTTAACTTTCCCCAAGGGGACCAGTGCTTAAGTGAATACAGGGTATTCAACTGGAATTCGAACTCGGCTCACCGATTTCTCTTTCCGAGCCGATATCCACTGCACCACAACGCACATCCATCAGTAAACGCTTACAACACCTGGTATTCCCAAGCGGTCACCCATCTAAGTACTGACCAGGCTCAACGTTGCTTAACTTCGGTGATCGAGCGAGAACCGGTGTATTCAACGTGATATGACCGTAAGCCAAGACGAAGAAAGAGATTAAAATTAAATGTGTTCTGTAAAGTAAATGGATATTTACATTCTCTCCCCACTGAGACATGATATGACACAAGGTCGAGTTTATACTGTGGAACCCGAGTGCGCGTATGCTCGGGCCAGAACCAAAAATTGCACAGTTTCCGCAACCACCGATCCACCCCTTTAGTGTAATAGTGGTGCAGCCACGAGCAGCTGTTCCCCGGGAGCGTGCATCTCACAGTATTTTATTTTTCTAAGCTGTATCACTATCCGTTTCTACAGAAGGAGGCTGGGGATGTAATGGATCAAGTATGTGAGCAATGATGACGTTTTGGAAAGGATAGAAACGAAAAGGAAATTAAAAATTGAGCATCAGGAAGAGACAACTAAAGTTCTTGGTACATGCAATGAGGAAAGAGGACTTGGCGAACATCATACTAACAGGTCAAGAAGATAGATAAAGAGACAAAGGAAAGCAGCGGATAACATATCTGAAGGACCTGATCAGGTGGATGACAGAACGGGAGTTGCGTGGTGTGACAGGAGAAAGTGTGCTAAGAGCCACCAGGAACATGGAGACGTGGAAGGCCATGATCGCCTACGTCTTGAAAGGACAAGGCACATAGGAGGAGAATCTCTGCCCCCGGACAGAGCCACAACTGAGTAACATCTCCGCTCGAAGAGAGAGATGTAGGAGAGATGATTAACCCTAGCCGACACTTATAAAATAAATAGTTTTCTTCACTCGCCTAGAGATATATTGATGATTGTAATAAAATGTTCTCTTAGCACCTGAAGAAGGCCGCAGCGTACAAGAGCCGAAACGTCGTACAAATGGCAATAAAGATGAGGACAATAGTTCGAATAATGTAAATTCTACCTCGTCTCAGAAACAGAAAAATAAGAAAAAGTAAATAAAAATTAATTAATTTATCTAAAGGAAGATAACTTATAAGGGAAAAACCTAAAACAAAATTAATATTTCAAATATAAAAAAATGTCTAAAGAAACAATGAAATACATTTACAATATATAAACCTTATATATATATATAAACTCTTCTAGATATGATTTATATATAAACTTAATTTATCTGAAGTATTATTGCTGATCAGAGAAAAACCGAAAAAAGGTAAATTAGAAAAAAAAAAATTCTGCTAAATGCTATGGGGAAACACACCTATTCCTCAGATAACGGACTCTCCCTCCTATCTTAATGAGAGTTAACAAGAAGTTTACGGGAAACGGTCTTGGAAAATTCATAGGAGTTCAGTAGAACTACTAGGCAGTTGATATTAGTCGGCAGTTAGCCGAATACTAAGGAGTCATCTTTTAGTGAAAGATTACCAAGTTCCTTACATTTAAGTCAATTAGCAACCGACATAGCACGATTATAACCTACAGTGCGAAAACTACTCCACAACAGTAAATTAGTTAAATTAAAAATTAGAACAATAGTCCGAATAATGTAAATACTATTTCATCTCAAAAACAGGTAAATAAGTAAATAAAAATAAATTTATTAATCTAAAGGAAGATAACTTATAAGGGAAAAACCTGAAATAAAATTCATATTTCAAATATAAAACAAAATGTCTAAAGAAACAATGAAATAAATCTATAATATATAAACCTTATATATAAAAAAAAACACTTCTAGATATGATTTCTATATAAACCTAATTTATCTGAAGTATTATTGCTGATCAGAAAAAAACTTAAACAAGGTAAATATGAAAAAAAAGAGTTCTACTAAATGTTATGGGGAAACACACCTATTCCTCAGATAACGGACTCTCCCTCCTATAGTAATGAGAGTTAACGGGGGGAGGTTCATAGGAGCTCTTTAGAGTTCTATTGGAGTTCAGTAGAACTACTAGGCAGTTGATATTAGTCGGTAGTTAGCCGAATACTAAGGAGTCATCTTTTAGTGGAAGATTACCAAGTTCCTTACATTTTGGGTGCTTTAAGTCAATTAGCAACCGACAGAGCACGATTATAACCTACAGTGCGAAAACTACTCCACAACAGTAAATTAGTTAAACAAAATCAAATAAAGATTTAGACAATTTACTGTCAATCTAAAAGTGACAATTTCAGTAAAAATATATACATCGATAAAAAAAAAATCCAGAATGGAAAACCTAAAACATGATAAAGAAGTTTTACATTAAAATGAGGACAATAGTCCGAATAATGTAAATACTATTTCATCTCAAAAAAAAGGTAAATAAGTAAATAAAAATTAATTAATTTATCTAAAGAAAAATGACTTATAAAGGAAAAACCTAAAATAAAATTCATATTTCAAATATAAACAAATATCTAAAGAAACAATAAAATAAATTTATTATATATAAACCTTATATATAAAAAACACTTCTAGATATGATTTCTATTTAAACCTAATTTATCTGAAGTATTATTGCTGATCAGAGAAAAACCTGATATACGTTTTCTCGAAAAAGACATGACTGACTGGGCAGAAGATTATCCTACAGTAGGTTGCCATTGCTTTCTGCAGTAGACTGGTTGCCAGCTAAGGCTGCAGAACCCAATCTGTTCTATTATTTAATCCATAACTGGAGGGAAGAGACGGATTAATACCTTTCCCAAGGGTATTTGTTCATTAGTGAATGCAAGTGATTCAACTGGAATTCGAAATCGGCACCCCGATTTGTCGTTCCGAGTCAATATCCACTGCACCACAATGCACACTCCTTAGAGTATATGAAACGAATTCAAGTGGAATTCGAACTCGGCTCTCTGATTTCTCATTCCGAGGCGATATCCATTGCGCCACAACGAACTGTAATACATAGAACTAAATAACCCCTTCTGAATTTACAGGCAAACGAAGGAATTCACAAGAATATCGTTGTAATATATAAGACTAAATTATCCCTTCTAATTTTACAAGCAAACGAAAGAACTTGTGTTTATGATAAATAGATTCCGCGCAACTAGACAAAGATATTCACGCGCACAAACGAAGCTAATGTTATATATTCCTCCAAAATTCTTTTGATTAATTATTGATTCTATTTTTTTTTTTTTTACATTTTCATCCCTTTAAAACGAACGAAGCAAGTGTAAGGAAAAGCTGAACGAACACAGTCTTTTTCCGTAGTATAGACGCTGTTCAAAGCCTTTTCATAGGCATTGCTCTCTCATAACCGAAAAGTTAAACAAAAAAAAGCTTTACTGTGTTTATATATATATATATATATATATATATATATATATATATATATATATTATTCGGCCTATTCTCCATATATTTAATGTAACACTTCATTATAAAGTTTTTGGTTTTCCATTCCGGAACTATTTGTTGCGGTGCAGTGGATATCGATAAATCAGGTTGCCGAGTTCGAATTCCAGTTGAATCACTTGCATTCACTTACGCACAAATACCCTTCAGAAAGGTATAAATCCGTCTCTTCCCTCCAGTTATGGGTTAAATAACAGGACAGATTGGGTTATATAGCCTTGGCTGGAAACCACTCTACTGCAGAAAGCAATGGCAACTTACTGCGGGATAATCTTCTACCCAGTCAGTCATATCTCTTTCGAGACATGATCGCTCAAAGTGTGTATCACGTATGGCACTAAATTGACAGACCGAATATAATAGTTGAAGACATAATTAAGGATTCTCTTGGGCATAAAGTGGGGTATCGCTTTTTTATTGTTAGGAAACAATAATCTGATCCCCCACTAATTACTATTTAATAATATAATACATTTCTTCTCCCTATAGCTATAAGTAAAATAATAGGACAGATTGAGTTCTATCGCCTCGGTTGGCAACTAGTCTACCGCAGAAATCAATGGCAACCTACTGATGGATAATCTTCTGCACGGTCAGTCATGTCTCTTTCGAGACATGATCGCCCAAATCGTTTATCACGTATAGCACTTAACTGACTGACTAAATATAATAGTTAAAAACATGATTAATGCTTCTATTGGGCATAAAGTGGGTGACTGGTTTTCTATTGTTATGAAGTAATAAACTGATCCCCCACTAATTACTATTTAATAATAGAATACATTTCTTCCCCCTCTAGCTATGAGTCAAATAATAGGACAGATTGGGTTCTATAGCCTTGGCTGGCAACCAGTCTACCGCAGAAAACAATGGCAACCTACAGCGGGATAATCTTCTGCCCAGTCAGTCATGTCTCTTTCGAGACATGATCGCCCAAGCGTGTATCACGTATGGCACTTAACTGACCGATTCTTGGGAAAACTATTAATCGATCTTTTTTCCTTCCAGCTATGATGTAACTTGAACTCCATAACAATGTTTGGAAACGTTTAAAAAAAAATAGCAGCCTACTGCGGAGAAAATCTTCTGCCTAGTCAGTCATGGATCGAAAGAGACATGATCGCCCAAACGTGTATCACGTATGGCACTTGACTGGCTGTTATAACGGAATACTGTGTGTCTATCGCTTGCTTGTAAAATCAGAACGGACAGGTTAGTCCTATATATCACAAAAATAATATTGTGAATTCTTTCGTTTGCTTGTAAAATCTGAAAGGGTAATTTAGTCATATATATCACACAGTTAATACTCTTTCTTTGCTCGTAAAATTGGTTGGGATAATTTATTTTCATATATCAGAAACCTAATATTGTGAGTTCTTTCGCTTACTTGTAAAATCTGTGAAATCTAAAGGGATAATTGTTAATTCACTAGAATGTATCTTACTATACATTGGTTTATTCAAAATCGTTTCTTTCTTTTTTGGTTTTTATAATTAGGATCTTTTCTGTTAATGAATTCTCCGGCATTTTTCAAGTCTTTGTTGTAGCTGGTGACATTCTGGGAAGTGAAAAAGGAAAGGAAAAAACATTACACCTGTGTTCTCTTATCTAATTATTCCACAGGTAGCTTAAAGTTTGTAAGCATCTGCAACTGAACCGTACAACGGGACATTTGGTTTATCTCATAAAAGCAAGGCAAGGTTGAGTTAGGTGCTGTTTCTATAAATCGGTCTTTGCGCCGGGTAGCACAATGATTCGAAGTTAGGTGCTGTTTCTATAAATCGGTCTTTGCGCCGGGTAGCACAATGATTCGAAGTTAGGTGCTGTTTCTATAAATCGGTCTTTGCGCCGGGTAGCACAATGATTCGAATTGGAGTCTTCATTGGGGTTGTTACTGTCGTTCAGTTTCCGACCACAAAACCCGAGTCTGAACCTCAGGTTGGACGATTAGTCAAGAAGGGGACTCTTGATGTTATCAGGGTGGGAATGCGAGCCCAGCGTACTATACCTTTGGACAATCATAACCATACCACGTTACAAAAAGCAAAGGCCAAGGCCAGATTGTCCAGTGATTAGCCGTAATGCCTCGTGGGCATGGTATTTGACAGGGATGGATTGCTTTTGTCTGGGTTTTGGATATAAGTCCGAAACAGCGCAATAATGGAGGACCGCAATAATTCGGAAGAGTCAATAATCTTCCCACACGTAGGTTGAGAGTCCGACTGAGATCATCTGCGGAGGGTCGATGGGCCAACGTGCGACATGCGTTGTTGTGACGTCATTCATTCCACAGCCTCTTAGAGTCCATGCTGACACAACTCTCTCCTAACAAAATTGAATGAGAAAAAATGGGCGTTTTCGTTGATTCCGTTTTATGTAATAGCGTAGGGACTACACAGAATGCAACACGTGGGTTGACGCATCATTTGTGAGGAAAATTGGGGAGACAGAAATATTTAGGAGCCGTAGATGGTTTTGCCAGCACGAAGTCATAAGCCAGCGTGACCAAGGGGTTGAGCGTACTTGCATTGTTCAGACTGCTGATCACACTAAGAAATCCTCTCTCTCTTTTCCATAGTTGGTGTATAATCCACAGGTGGGCCTGAGCAGGCAACAGGGATTGGATGACCGCTCTACTAGACAGGCTTACGCGGATGCAAGTGGCCAGCCACTTTCGTATATGAATCGTTGTTGCGAAGCTGAGAATTTCTAATCGAAGGAGTTATCCAATTCATTGAGGTAGATCTACTTCTGTTGTTGTCGTTCATCTCTGTATGATTGAAGGTAACACGCCTCAGTTGATATTTCCTAGTAAATCTGATCTTTTGAACTTGTCTCTTCCAATGGATTATTTGTCGAGCTCAACCTTCTATTTTGATCTATGTATATCTTTTTTTTTTTTACTTTAATAATCGTGTCGCCCCAAGCAGGGGGTTACATAGGTGTTAAGTTATGAGAAAGAGTGACAGGTTACAGTGAAATGGACGGAGAAAAGAAAGAAAGAAAGAGAGAGAGAGAAAGAGAGAGAGAAAGAGAGAGAGAGAGAGAATGAGAGAGAGAATGAGAGAGAGAGAGAATGAGAGTGAGAGAGAGAGTGAGAGAGAATGAGAGAATATGAGAGAATGAGAGAATGAGAATGAATGCAGGTTAGTGAGATAGGAGATGACTATTGACTTTACATTTGAATTCTTGAAGATTGTAACTGCCGGGAAAGCAAGTAAATGGAAGGGAATTCCACAGGCGGCAAGTGCAAGAGAAGAAGCCGATGGAGTAGAATTTGCGTTTACAATTTATTGGATTCGCAGTAAAAGGGTGGGGAACCTAGTTGCTAATCTTGTGGCTCGAACGAATTCATGCATTGGGGGGTACCAGTTCATCTGAGCAGAAACCATGAAAGTATTTGTAGAAGAGACACAGGAAAGTCATGTTGCGCCGGTGAGAAAATGACTGTATCCGAACTGCCAAGTCGGGATCGATCACATAACTGATTCTCAGTTGGATTTTGTAAAGGACACCTAGGTGGATAGCAGGAGCACCCGACCAGATATGGCACCAGTATTCAATGCACGGGCGGATGATAGATTTGTATACGTGCAAGATTGTTTCAGACGGGAAAAACTTCCTAGCCCTGCACAGAGAACCGACCTTCTTAACAGCGGATTTAGCTATGGATTCTATATAGTCATTCCACTTGAGGTCTGTTGTCAGATTAAACCGAGGATATTTTTTCTTAATTTTTTTTTTTTTTTTTTTTTGCAGACCCCCATTTTAATTAAATCAGTTGTTCTCAAACGGGGTCTACATGCACTGTACATTGTTCTTGTCCCGTATCGATGGACGAGCAGCCAGACCAAAAGGAAATATAAGGGAAATAAAACCTAGCAGATAGTGAATGATAGTCCTAAGAAATAGGAAAATCCTCATCATAAAAAAGATAATCCAACCAGATCTGAGACTTTATTGTAGGCAAGCCATTGTTGGTAACTTTATTTGATTGCGATAAAAAAGCATCGTGAGCATTTCTACTTTAATTAATTTAATATGGTGCAAATTGTTGTAGAAATTCCATTCTCAGTAATACGAACCCTTCAAAAGTGGAATTGCTGTATAAACCACTAAAATATCACCGTGGATCCACAGTTTGTTACTTTTGATGTGTGGACCCCTAGCAATGCAACTGGGGTCCATGTGGTCGCCGGTTGAGAACAACCGGACTAGAGTGTAGATATGAATTTTTTCACGATCCCCAAAAAGGAACCGAAACCAGAAGCAGTTTATACAGTCACTGGGTTTGCAGTATTGTTTGACGAAGTGAGGTTGGCAGAGGAATGAATTACCGCTTGGGTCTGTTCTCGTCTATTGCTATTCCATGGTTTTTAACCCCGGGGTTAAAATATCCCAGTGGGGTTATGAGTCCATATTTTGTGGGTGATGGATGTTTGGTTTGAGAAGAGGTAATCAGCTTGTAATTTCACACTGTGCCAAATTATTAACGAGACATCATTTCAAGAAAGAATTCCCTTGAACCCAATCTCTTAAAGTATCTTTCTTTCAAGCCTTGTAGAAAAAAATATAAAAATTTCTCCACTTTTTAGACACCAGATCATAGTCAAATTTTGGCTAGGTTACGGTTACTAAACCTCTGATTATTACGGATTGGTACTATTGTATTGGATGCATGTTGTGGTACAGTGGATATCGGCTCGGAACGAGAAACCGGGGAGCCGAGTTCGAATTCCAGTTGAATCCATTGTATTCACTTACGTGCAAATACCCTTGGGAAAGGTATTAATCCGTCTCTTCCTTCCAGTTATGGGTTAAATAGCAGGACAGACTGGGTTCTATAGCCTTGGTCGGCAAGCAGTCTACCGCAGGAAGCAATGGCAACTTACTGCGGGATAATCTTCTGCCCAGTCAGTCATGTCTATTTCGAGACCTGATCGCCCAAGCGTGTATCACGTATGGCACTTAACTGACTGACTATTGTATTGAATAATTTCCATTAACTTTGTTTGCTTTTGATGTATGAAAATATTAGTTATTTTCTTATATTACGGGTATCTGTTTATTGGGGTAATGGATAATCGTGAAATTGTATTTTGGGGTAATAGCAGCAAAAAGGTTGGGAACTTATGCTCTACGTGAAAACCGGCACACTGCTTCACTCTGGACTCTGTTCCCTGCGCACTGTCTCTCGAACACCGGTGTAGCCTTCACGGGTTGTCAACATCTAATTGCTGTGAAACAGAATTTGGCTCTTTTTATGCGTATTTGGTCTCGGGCAATAAATCGAAATTTCTCGCGTGTGACAGCCTCGCTTTCGCCGATGACGCATGCATCGTGCCATTTCAAAACTGCCTTGTATAGGCTCGCCTCGCGGTTCCATGACATCTACAAACGCATGTGCAGCCAACCTGCCTTCTCTTGCTTCGGTGAGGCAAATCATCGCCATAGGGTTGTGTCGAGCTATCCTGTAGACGTGGAGCCACACCCAGAATGGTTGTTCGAGAGGCAGTGCCTTGTTAAGGATGTTATTATTAGTGTTTGTTTTGTTTTTTTCACCACAGTCTCATCTTGGTGTTAATTTCTTCTGATTATTGCATTTCCTTTTTCCTGTTTGTCTTCCAACAGTCATTAATGTTCGCTGTATACGTTACGCGTAGTTTATCCAATTTTTCATAATATTCATACTCCCTCCTGTTATTAAACGGCATGTTTCGGTTTTGCAGATGTTGTTTAAACTTCTCGCTGATGAAGGTTATCTAAACAAAGAATAATCTGTGGGGGTGTCTGCTGCAAGGTTAATTTGGATTAATTTCTCTGTTGGATTTCACATGGCACAAGGCCACTTCCAAAAAGAACTGTTTACCCAAATCCTTACGAAACACCATTATTTTTATAAGCGCTGAAAATCATTCATTAAACAAGCAAATAGACAGTAGAATGAAGTTGACAAAACATCAATTTGCAACGATACAGTGTATTTAATAATTATTAGCAAGAATACATAGATTACATAAAAGTTGAATATGATGTGAAATTGTTTGTTTGAAAGTGTCTTCCATAGACTGTATGAAAAATTTGTGTTGCAGCTTTTAACGTAAGTTGGAATGTTCACTGTTGTTGAAAGATTTATCATTGTGATAAGAAATTTGTGTAAGGAATATTGTTGTTAAAAAGAAATGTTCAGATCTGAGAGTTCATGAATAACATTCATTTTGTTAGTTGTACAAAGAATAAATTTGTATGAGAGTGAGTTGGGCTTTAAGCTCGTATAGTTCGACATGATGTGAGCGTAAGAAATGTAGGTGCCAACTATATTTAGTACATGTAAGTTAAAGAAATCAAATACATCTAATTGCGTCCTGCAGTTAGTGCGGGTGTGCGAGAGAATTAAATGAGGTTGAAGAATGCGACCTCGCGATAGCATGGCGCTACCGCAGGCAGCTGTGACTGTTGCCTGCCTTAGTTGGTGTTCGAACGTGCACTGCTGCCAAATGCTTGGTGTAACACGTGTCTGCTATATATACATCCCGGGAAAAAGCGGGAAAGCAAGATTATCACGTGATTGTCGCGTGATATATATGTACAATGAGTGAATGTAGCTGTGTGGAAATACACGTGATTCACAAATCCACCCAATCATATCTATTATAGATATTCTTTGAAGTACAAAAATATATAACGTCATATAAGCAATGACAAATAAGAAACAAAAGAACGACGGACCGGTTTCAATCCTGTTTATCATCAGGGTTCAACTGGGATTCTTTTAATCCTTCAATATTTTCTTCTTCTTCCTTGTTGTTTCAGGACGTAGGCGATCATGGCTTTTCACGTCTCCCTATCCCTGGTGGCTCTGAGTACGTTTTCTTCTGTTACACCACGCAACCCCCGTTTCGTCATCCACCTGCTCAGGTCATTCGAATAAGTTATCAGCTGTTTTTTTCTGTTTCTGTCAGTATCAGGTTCTCCAAGCCCTTCTTCCTCATTGCATGTTTCAGGAAAGTATTAAAATTGAAGATGAATTTGACGAGGGGAAAAAAATTAGGAGGTGAAAGGGCAGGGACTTGATGGTAATATTGTGGAGTTCTAACAAACATTCTCTCTGCTTGCAGAGAGATGGGGGTCCTAAATTTAATGTATAGAGACTCCGACGCCTGTGAGTGAAACATGGAGTGTGAACCAGAGAGCACAGTGGACTGGTCCACACAAAAGTCGGTTACACAATTCATGTTACTTATGAGATGTTCAGTAATTGCTAACCCGGAAGTGTTCACAAGTTGACCCTGCCGAGCATCCATTTTGAGAATTCGTAATGGCACGTGTTGTTTAATTCTGCTATCCAACGTTTGACATCCATAGAGCAAATAAACAACATAGCCTACTTTTACAAAGTCACTGTAACCTTTGATGTGCGGGTGGTACAATGCACAATAGCTCTGAATTGTTAATTGGAGAGCCAAGTTCCAATTCCAGTTGGGTTCGTTATATTCACTTACATGCAAATACCCTTGGGAAAGGTATGAATCCACCTCTTCTCCTCTCCAGCTATGAGTTAATTAGTAAGACTTGTAATAAATAATGGATCAGAAATGTTAATTGGAAAGCCAAGTTTTAATTCTAGTTGGGTTTATTATATTCACTTTCATGCAAATACCCTTGGGAAAGGTATGAATCCACCTCTCCTACACTGACACCTATAGGTTAATTAGTAAGACCTGTATAATTCAAATCACTATTATCTCTATAACCATCAAAAGAAAAACATACATAATATTGATTCTCAAACATATAAATCTCTCACGTGATGGCTCCAAGTTGCCATGCCTCTGTAAACCGTTCGATATGCCGTTAAACTCATCCGAGACACCACTGAGCAAAGGACTTCCTCCACTCTGTGAACCGACGAGGGTGGAATAGTTTCTCAGATTAAATAAAACGACCATGTGTTCGCGACTAAAGCGAGCCACCTAGCTGAAGGACATCGGCTGGGATCCGATCTGGCGAGAGATTGCGCTCCGCCGAGTTAAAACAGCCAAGACACCCCACATAAGAAGCACCTCAAGAAACCATTCGTGAAGACCCAGGCTCTGGCGCGCAACCGCGACAGATGAAGGGGAATGGTGGACAGCTCAGCACGTCGGCGCCCGAACGACTCCTGAAGAAGAAAAAGGAGCTCAAACTTTTTGCATGAAAATAGTGATAAAGCAGTGACAGGCTTGTGACGCATTAGAATCTCTGCTGGTCTAAATGAACGCATCCAAACTGGATCGATATTTTCGAACGGGATATGTTCTGTTGCTTTTGGATAATTGGTTTGCATTGATGCCTTTTTGGTCAGACTTGCCTATTTTGAAGCCAGATTGAAATATTTTATATTCAGTTCGTCTCATCCATGGCTATTAAGATCACTAATAATCAGATATATTATGGCATGCATTCTGCAGAAAGTAGTCAGAGAACCTGATCAAGGAACGATTCTGGATAAATAAAAGATTGT